>CM060440.1:3000000-3193545 GCA_030545235.1 Helianthus tuberosus
GGTTTATCTTAGTGTAGCTATTTGGCTAGTTGAGGAAAACATCTGCTGTGACAGCCTCGCTTTGGCTCATTTACGGTTGTTTGGGACCGCGTTTTAAAATTCTAGATCTGGTTATCGCGTATTGATACATGAATAAACGCTAGTGTTTGTGATTGTTTATTTTAACTATTTGATTATTTGCAAGTGAAATAAACAATTTGAACTCCAGTATTTCTAGGGTTGACAATTCCTGATCTGCATAAGACACGATAAAGCATGTTTAAGAAAACATATACTATGCAATCTTACACATTTTAAAAAATAACTAAAATTAGGCGGCTAGGGTCCATTTCCTCTTCTTGGTACATAAAATATACAACTATGTTATAGACATGAGGTATAAAGTAATTAAAACGAGTCGTATACATGTTTGATACTTGTGTTAATCACGTCGTCTTTGACCTATTAAACACGGTAAGACATGTTTTTTGCGAGTCCTATGCATTTCAATAAGCAATAGATAGATATGCACTTTTTAATGAACAAATAGCCCCCTTGTACCCTTTTGTGTGGAAGATGTGGAAGAGGATGATAGTGGTTCGGCTCAATTTATTGCTCAGTTGGCGAAAACGGATAAATATTTTGATCCTGTTGTTAACAAGGGCCCCAAAAACAAAAAGTAATTCATGGCTGGTATGGATATCGGTTTTTATTTTTTGTCGTCGTGCTGTTTTGTGGTTGCGGGATTATTGTTGCTTATTTTTGGTTGTTTTTTCCTGTTAGTTTTCGGGGTTGAGCATGTTTTTTGGAGCTGCATTTTTGTGGAGTTTATAAGGTTTGCAGTTGGGTTTAATTTTTTGGGTTGGCTGCATCTTTTTAAGAAGTCTGGGACCTTTGTTTCTGTTCCTGCAGTCCGGATTTCTTTGTTTGGTTCTCCAGGTTTTTGTGTTAAGGAATCTGCTCCAGGTTTGGTTTTTATTTGGTGTTGGAGTGTGAGGCCCAGTTGTGGCGTTTTAAGCCGGCCCAGGTTTAGTTTTTTTAATCATTGGGCTCGGTATAAGATGCTGCTACCGCTGGACTTTGAAGGCCCAATCTCGGGTTTTATTATGTTTTGTGGAATGGTCTCCTCTCAAGCCCAAGTACTTTCTAGAGTTGAACGATGGCACCGGGTGTTTATTTGATGAAGACGCTTTTAAGTTGGTTTTCTTGTGTCGTAGTTTAGTGTGTCTTGTTTGTGTTTGGAGTTACATCCGGTTTTTCTTAGGAAAAGATATCATCCCTACTAGGATGTTGTATGCTAGTAGGTGTTGTATGTTTTCCGAGTTAACAAATACCAAAGCATGTTTTGGTATTTCGTTGCTAGGTTGGCGGGGGTATGCCCCTCTAAACATGTAATCTTTTTATTCCTTATTTATAAAAGTTTGTCGGGCGAAAGCTCATTTATCCAAAAAAAATTTGGATCGAGGCCATCCATTGGGTCAACATCCTAAGTTACATTCTCGTTTTGGCGTTTGACATGATCATGTTTATAAAATTCGCGGCTTGTCATCTTTGATAAGGGTATTTTGGATATTTCACCGTTTGGCATGAGCATATTTTTAAAATTCGCAGCTTGTCATCTTGGATAAGGGTATTTTCGAAATTTCGCATGAGAAATTGCATTAATGAAGGGGGTATTAAGGGAAGAAGTTATGAAGAGCTTGAGAAATCTTCATCTCTATCAGCCCTGTTGGCCATTTGATTGTTTTTTTCTGGGTCAAGTCAGACATGTATTTTTAGTTCTAAAACCTCAAAAAAAAAAATATAATTACTCTACTAAAGTAACTATATAAAAAATATATATTTTTCGTTTTTTTCAACTAAAAAACATGTATAAATAGAGGGGGAAAATTAAAAGAATCTTTCTTCACTTCTCACGTTTTACACGTTAAGATTCATTTATATTTGATCTTTACATTATATTTCAAATTATATAAAATAACATTCAACCATCATCATGTTGCAGTTAACACATTTAATTACTATTTACTGCTTTTTACTACTACTAATAATGATGATAAAAATGAAGGCAGGTAAAACACAATTTCATCCATCTACAGCCAACGCAAACACATCCTATAGAGTATAGACCATTCAATGCCACATTAAAGTAGGGGTGTGCACAGTTCGGTTCGGTTCGGTTTTTGGGCAAAATCAAAACCAAAACCAAAATATAGGTTTTCGGTTTTTCAAAACCATTCGGTTTCGGTTTTTTCAGTTTTTATACTGTTTCGGTTCGGTTTTTCGGTTATTTCAGTTTTAGAAACAAAAGTAAGTATTCAAAATTAAAAAACTATAATTCAAAATTTAAGAATCTTTCTTATATGGTTACATTTAAATTATTATACTTAATCTTTTTAACTAAACATGTTTACATAAACCTACCCTTCTAATCTATTTTTATGTTTTTTCAAAGTTTTTATTAGGATTTTTTCTTTTATAATACTTTGAATATTGTTTAATTTTTATATTAAATTTTGTTATTTGTTATAGGCAATAAATAAATCATCTCAATTATAAATAAAATCTTAATATTTTATTATAAATACTTAATATCCAAGAATAAAATTAATAATTTCTAATAGCATGGGTTAAACACTTAAACTTAAACATAAAAATATATGTTTTTTTCGTTTCGGTTCGGTTTTTTTCGGTTATTGAAAATGGTTATCCGAAAACCGAACCAAAATTTTCGGTTATTAAAATCCGAAAACCGAACCGTAGGTTTTTGTTTCGGTTCGGTTTTATCGGTTATTTCGGTTACGATTCGGTTATTTTGGTTTTCTGCTCACCCCTACATTAAAGGTTTCCTTTAGAAGTTTGGGTTTTAATTCCACATTAAATTGTGTGATTGTGTAATGTAAGACTATTGATTTGAACAAGCTTAACTAGGATTTAAGGGGGTGTTTGGTTCGCGGAATGATTTGGAATTGGAATTGGAATTTGTATAGGAATTAGAATTTGAAGGAATTGGATTTGGAATTTAAACATTCCAATTGGAATTGGAAATTGTTGGAATTGGAATCTCAATTCCATTTTTATTGTGTTTTGTTGTCAAATTAATTGGAATTCATCACCCCGACACCCACAACCACCAGTTCGGGTCGAAACCGTTCGCGTCGAAACGTTACGGGTCGGAACGGTACGGGTCGAAACCGTTCGCGTCAAAACGTTACAGGTCGAAACGGTTCGCATCGAAACAGTTTGATTCGAAACGGTACGGGTCGAAACGGTACGCGTCGAAACGGTACGCGTCGATACGGTTCGATTCGAAACGGTACGGGTCGAAACGGTTCACGTCGAAACGGTACGTGTCGAAACGGTACGTGTCGAAACAGTACGTGTCGAAACGGTACGTGTCGAAACGGTACGTGTCGAAACAGTACGAGTCGAAACGGTACGTGTCGAAACAGTACGGGTCGAAACGGTACGCGTCGATATGGTTCGCGTCGATACGGTTCGATTCGAAACGGTACGGGTCGAAACGGTTCACGTCGAAACAGTACGTGTCGAAACAGTACGGGTCGAAACGGTTCGCGTCGAAACGTTACGGGTCGAAACGGTTCGGATCGAAAAGGTACGGGTTGAAACGGTGCGGGTCGAAACGGTCGAAGATTCCAATGAATTTACTTTAATTCCCTCACATATAGGAAGGATTTTGAATTCCTTTAGTTAAAGAAATTTGAAGGAATTCATGCCTAATTCCAATTCCAATTCCATTGTTAACCAAACACATGAAGATTGGAATTAGGATTCCAATTCCATCAAATTCTGTGAACCAAACAACTTAAGAGATGGAATTCAAATTCCAATTCCCTTAAATTCCATTGAATTCATGTGAACCAAACGCCCCCTAAGATTCATGCTTTAGTTCGTCGGTGAGAGTTCAAAGACATGACAATGTGACGTGTGTGGTTAGTGGTGTTAAAGAAACCCGGCTTGGGGGCCATTCTGGTTTATAAACCGACCCATTTCACACAAAAAAAAAAGTTTGGACCTGATCCAACCCACCAGTTCGTAGGCTCATTCCCTGAAAGCGGTTGGGACCCGACCCAATTTGAAAAACATATCAAAAACCGGTTTTTATGTCCCTAACCGGTTTGAAGCCGACCCCAATCAATCAAATAGGCTCACACATTTTCTCACCTAAACCAGTTTATAAACTGAACCGGTTTTTTACAAACCTATTTTTTGTTCACCAATCCAGTTTAAAAAAAAGGGTAATTGCACGGTACCCCTGACCGCGGAAGGGATCTCCCTTCCCAGTTCACCACCCGACAAGGATCCCTGGCGGTAAATACCCATAGCCATCAAGAGGGGTAAGAAACATGTTTCGAACCCGAGACCTCGAGTGTCCTCGGTCCGGCTTTAAAGCGGGTGTCGGTGGCCACCAAAGTGGCACTAATGGGAATTGAACTTGGGTCTCCATTGGAGAACCCAAGTCACTCCACCACTAGGCCACTTGTGGTGGTTACCAATCCAGTTTATAACTTGATCCGGCTTTTTTGTTAATTGGATTTGTACACCTTCAGGGTTGGTATAGGTTTGTGTTACTTCTAATTGGTTGTTTTTGTCACAACCCCATTGCGACTAGGGATGGGGTTTTCTCAAATACATGTACCCGTATCAATTTTAGGTATTTGATATATGTATCGGTACCTAGTTATGTATTAAAAAATAACAATTTCTTCAAATTCCAAAAATATTCTAATACCATAATCATTAAGATAAAGTACCAAAATCTTTTTAAATTTCCAAAATGTCCCAAAAGGAAATTGTTTACACTTGAAATAAGAAAAAGTTCAAAAAGTAAAACAATATTAAAACTTCAAATTAAAAAGATAAATATGAAATAATTCAGAAAGAATTTATATGAAGCACAAGAATTGATATAATTGCATATTCGTTATAGGTTTTTTTTTACCGTTTTTACCTTTTCTTAATTAATTTCACCTTAAATACTGGCCGAGTTACATCAATATCGCAGGTAAGCGAGCAACCAGCTGCGCCGTTATAGGTTTAATTAGAAGATGTCCTTTCCTTTATATTATCTCTTGAATGTTTTAAAATTTAAATATATATATATTTTTTTAAATATAAAAGATTTGATTGAGATTTTTTATATATCTGATTAGTATATTTTTTTAAGAGTAGGAGTTGGGTGGAAAGTCTTTTTTTCCTAGAAAGTCTAGGAAGCAATGAGAATTTGACATGTGGCATTGAGTTATTTTAACTAAAAGGGCAACTATGTAATTTCACATTTTAATTTTATTTTTGGAATTTATTTTTCATTAACTAACATTCCATGATTTTTGGAATCTTTGTTTTTTTCGAATTCAAATTCAAATTTGGAGGTCAATGTGTTTATCTGGAGTCAAATTCAAATCGAATTTATTTTTCATTAACTAAATTCAAATCTGAAGTCAGTGTGTTTTAACAGCAAACAGGCCAGTGTGTTTTAACAGCAAGCAGATTCTTGACGCTGTGTTTTAACAGCAAGCAGATTTATTGACATTGTGTTTTTACAGCAAGCAGGCCAGTGTGTTTTAACAGCAAGCAGATTTCTTGACATTGTGTTTTAACAGCAAACAGGCCAGTGTGTTTAACAGCAAACAGGCCAGTGTGTTTTAACAGCAAGCAGATTCTTGACGCTGTGTTTTAACAGCAAGTAGATTTATTGACATTGTGTTTTAACAGCAAGCAGGCCAGTGTGTTTTAACAGCAAGCAGATTCTTGACATTGTGTTTTAACAGCAAGCAGGCCCGTGTGTTTTAACAGCAAGCAGATTCTTGACGCTGTGTTTTAACAGCAAGCAACCCAGTGTCTTCGTCTTCAACACACTGTCATCATCAACATTAAAATGGTATCAACAGCCAGCAATGATCGATTACAATAAACACAATTTTGAAACCCTAGTTTTGAAAAATACATAAAAAAACGCACCTAGGATCGACGACGACTGATTGGAACGTTTTTTGGAACACATCGGAATATCAATCTTCTTCGTTGTTTCAATAATCTTGAATCTATTGCCTCAAAATTACCAGAAAAAGAAGACGCAGATGATAAAAATTCGAGTTCTAGAACACAATCAACGAGTTAAATAGCAACTAACGCTTGTATTTTTTTTTCGAATTTGTTATCTTCATCCAAGAAACTAGCGAATTTTGGTATGGATTAGGGTTTTAGGAAGTGGGTGTTTTAGAGAGAGAGAAAATCGCGTGAATGTAGGACGTGGGTTAATGTTTGACGGTTTGTTAATTGATTTAAAACACGTTGAATGACCAAAATACCCCCAATCTATTAAATCAATTAATTATTATCACACACATATTACCAAAATGCCACTAAGATGATCTCAACCCTTAAACACACCAACCGGATGGACCAGATCGCTTCCTAGACTTTCTAGGAAAAACACACTTTCCGTGCGAACCCTACTCATTTTTTTAATATCAATATTGATGGGGTACGGTATTAAACCCGTCCCGAGTCGTCAGACTTCCCATTACGTATTGCTTTTATACTAATTATTTATTATTGTTGCTACTAACCCAACCGCGAGGCCCAACGCGATGTAGTTTACACTACTTTGGGTCGGGGCTTGTAGAGATAACCCCTAACTGGGCCTGGCCCATTGAGGTTAGGGGAGGCCCATATCCCCCTATATAAAGAGGTCTTCACCTCTTGAATAGGGCAGAGCATATGGAGCCACACACTTTGGTAGCTGGAAACAGGAGAGTCATCTCCTACCGGCAATCTCTACAGCTCCACTTTCTTTCCTTCTCCATTGCAGATCTAGGTTCAAGAGGAAGAACAAGATGTGATTCTTCACCCTCATGTAGAACGCGGTCCAGTCATCCCGGAGGTGAACCCGTGTTTCTTCATTGGCGCCCACCGATTCAAAATCTATATCAAGAATCACGACTTATCTATCCTCCTCGGATCTCAGATCTGTTTTTTGCTTGAATTTACACGCGGTTCTCGAGCAAAAACTCCACATGGATGGCGTTCTTATAAGCTTTATGTGGGTTCCTCAAGGTTTAAAGCTTTAGACCTGTTTTATGGGAAAGCATTTTCAAGATCTGAGTTCACACAGGGTTGATATACGAGTCCTGGGTCACAACCTTCATAACTGGTTCACCCTGTTTTGAGCACTACACGAGGATCCAACACTCTCCAAATCTGGTACGTGAAACCAATCGTTATCCCTACGAATCTGATAGTTTTATCAATAAAACATTATATATAATCCAAAGAATCTTGAAGCTTACAACAGAGATTGAGAATTAGTATTAATATAATTATTTTATTACAAACAAGGGTCGGTAACCTTATCTCAAAGATAGACCAACTTTGTCATTAAGCCTGAAACCATGACAGTGCATATGGCAGGCCAATTTTGTCACCTAGCCTAAAAAATGGCTGGCACATTACATGTAGGGCCCGCATCACAGGCTTTTGTTGTATTATTTAATGCTTCATTTTGAACATTTATACAGACTTACTGATGCGCATGATGTAGGTTTTTGTTGTATTATTACAAAAAAAAAAAAAAAATACCATCACCTATTTCAAAGCATTTACATAAGCACGTTGTCACCTTTCCCAAAACCTTTATAGCTGCGCTCATGTAATACAATTGTCAGAAACAAGCCAACTTTCCTTTAAAATGAGGCGCTCACTTGTGGTTTCTTTTTCATTATAAAAAGTGATGGTTGGAATTTTTCATAATGACTGAGATGCTTCAACGACCATGTTTTACGAAACATCCGACCCGACATCTCGCAAGGACCTCACTCCACGGGCGCGAGTACACGTACACACCCGCCTGCCGGACACGCGCGCGGCTCCGCGAGTAGACACTCGTTTGCTGGATACGTTCCGCGGCCGCGCAAGTGCACCCTGCCACCCCGCGCATAGTGAACAAGCTTCACCAACTCGCGCGGCGTACATGCTTTACACCCCGCGCATAGTGAACAAGCTTCGCCAACTCGCGCGGCGTACATGCTTTACACCCCCCCGCGCACCTCAAAAGTTTTACAACTTAAAAATTTCGTCACCTGCGCATGAAAGACACACCGCTGTCTCCCGCTCGCCGGAGACATCGGCACGCCGGAACCCCGCGCGGGTAGCATCTGAAGTGCGAGTACACCTTGCCACCGCGCGGGTACACCTTAAGCCCGCGCCGGGTAAACCCCTGCACGCGAGTACGCTCTGTCTATGCGCGAATACACTTTGCCTGCCGAGCAAGTGCACCGTTCGCGCTGGTAAACTCCAACGCGCAAGAAAACTTCCGATAAGTTGGACATGCTCCGCCATGCAAGCATGCTATGTCCTTAGCAGACAACCTCCGTCGCGCGAGCATACTGAAAAACTATGTTTGCATTCGTTCCCGTATTTAGGCGGACAACGGATATAGTCGTAGGGCTTGGTGCAAACATCCTTTTATAAAAAGTTAAAAGAGATGAAATATGACGATAAAGAAATGATGAAAATTGGTGATTCAATTTCTTGTGTCAGTAACCAACCACGTGCTACAACACTATTAAAATAATAATCATGCTATGCACCATATTATTACTTTTTTTGCTACCCAATATTTAAGTCCTTATAATTTTGAAAAGTGACTTTTTCAGTAAACTTTTCTCATGCTCCAATCAATTGCCTGTCTTCAAGGAGTTGATATATTAAATTGCACACTTGCTCAATTAGTTAAATTCGAGTATATTTGCAACCTACAACATCAATGACTCATGCAATGTACCAAATCTATCACTTAACAATCTAAAAACTTGTGTTTTATATTCAAATAAGTTTGCACCGGTGTTTCCTGTAACACTTCGTTTTCTAAAAAGATGGATAATGAAAATCATTTAAAAGAGCAAGTTAGATATACATGACATAATTCAGTTTATAGTTGAGCATCATGACATGATAGCATCATGACGTCACTAGCGCACATTCTTGAGGGACTCGTGTTTTTTGTTCTTGAAAGCAATGGACAAATTTGTTCGAGGGACTTATGTTTTTTGTTCTCAAAAGCAATTAACAAATATGTTAAATAAAATATCACTTATAAACAAGTCCCCATATATGCATTTCGAACAACTTACGATATACACATTACATGGTATATTTACATATGATGCATTTGTTGCTTGTTCATAACCTGCTTTTTCATACAATACCACTAGTATTTATTTAGTAGCAATAAATTGGTTGACTATTATGGTGTAACCCCTACTACAACCTAAACTCTTCAGCTATTTCAAAAGATATATACAGGTGTTGAATGCTCAACCAAAGGGTAGTGTCTTTGCATACGATGCTTTACATACATCTGAACAGTTATTACATCTATCTTGTCAACTTATTTCAAGTTAAATCAATACTAACCTAAGGCGGGGTGCCTCATAATACACCCGTGTTTTGTAATGACATTTGCAGGTTTGGTGACGCATTACATATGAGCACGTAAGTCGCCACGCGCGCATGCTCCTTTACTTATGAGCACGTAAGTCGCCGACTGGCGCATGCTCCTTTACATTCGAGCACGTAAGTCGCCGGCCGGCGCATGCTCCTTTACTTATGAGCACGTAAGTCGCCGACTGGCGCATGCTCCTTTACATACGAGCACGTAAGTCGCCACGCGCGCATGCTCCTTTACTTATGAGCACGTAAGTCGCCGACTGGCGCATGCTCCTTTACATACGAGCACGTAAGTCGCCACGCGCGCATGCTCCTTTACATACGAGCACGTAAGACACCACGCGCGCATGCTCCATTACTTATGAGCACGTAAGTCGCCGACGCGCGCATGCTCCTTTACATACGAGCACGTAAGTCGCCACGCGCGCATGCTCCATTACTTATGAGCACGTAAGTCGCCGACTGGCGCATGCTCCTTTACATTCGAGCACGTAAGCCGTCACGCGCGCATGCTCCTTTACAAACGAGCACGTAAGCCGTCACGCGCGCATGCTCCTTTACATCTGAGCACGTAATTCGCCAACCGCGCATGTTTCCTTTACATCTGAGCACGTAATTCGCCAACCGCGCATGTTTCCTTTACAAACGAGCACGTAAGCCGTCACGCGCGCATGCTCCTTTACATCTGAGCACGTAATTCGCCAACCGCGCATGTTTCCTTTACATCTGAGCACGTAATTTGCCAACCGCGCATGTTTCCTTTACATCTGAGCACGTAAGCCGCCACGCGCGCATGCTCCGTTACATTTGAGCACGCAAGTCACCAAGCGCGCACGCTCCTCTACATACGAGCCCATTAGTCGCCTCGCGCGCATACTTCATTACTTACGAGCACGTAAGTTGCCATGCGCGTAAGCTCTTTTACATACCAACACGTTGATCCCCATACGAGTCTGTTGTTCTACATACGATCATCTCAGCCTCCACGCGAGTCTTGCCGCTACACATGTAAGCACGCTAATCTCCACGCGACCCTGCTGCTTTACATACGAGCGTGTGTGTCACCCGCGCGCGCATGCTTAGCCATATATGAAAACGCTTACAAAACGTAAACTGTGCTACAAATGCACGCACCACTTTGGGTATACGCAAAAACACATTGGCTGAAATAAAGTTTCGCTTACACCTACAATCTTCAAGACAAGCCACATCTCTTTGCTTCATGCCACATTGTTGTTGTGTCACACCAGAGGATTAGCGCAGGCTCGGGTCTCCACTTCATTATTCCTGACGCAACTTTATGCCAATTCTCATTCGCGATAACCTTTTCAAAGTGGATTAACACGTGCAACTATTGTAGACAGCAGTTTACAAAGATTCAGACACTATAAATACATACGCTTCATGGCTTAAGAGACGCGCGCACCTTGCGCTAACCAACAGAAGTCACACCATAGGGTGAATATTTTACAGTAGCAACACGACTGTGTGCACACTGCTAGAGTTCGGCCTCACTCGCCTGACAAAAGACGAACCGTCAGTGTCAGCATGATGATCGTCGTGTCAGTAGTCAACTCCAGGGTCACCATCAACGACATTTGCACCAACCTGTCAGAATTCAAAATTCCAAGAATTTCCCGCTTAAACTTACAACGAGACTTCATACTGAAGCTAGCAAGGGTTGCGCCGCATACATCATCAGTCGATGATCACTCGCGCCAACCCTCAGAAGCAACACCTATCAGTAAGCAAGCCTGGTGGCCGCGCCGTAGTAATTGACAAACACTTACACGCGCGCAGGCAACCATGACCTAACAAATGCTTTACAGACCAACACACTTTTCTTTTTATTCTGAGTCCAGAGCTCCCACCATTTACTTCGCGCATGGACGCAGCACTGGACTGGGGGGACTTGAAGGGTTATGGTCCCAAAAAGCCGCGCTGACCAATCAGGTCGCACGCTGCCCCAATCAAGGGGCGGCGACAATCGTGCAGAAGACAGAAGGTACACAAGGACGCCTACATTGCACCAATCAGGGGGCGGCGACAACTGCCCCATGATCTCCACTCACCGGCAGATGTCCGAGAGACAACAAGGACGACCATCCAGACACGTGGCTCCAATCAAGGTGCGCCAGCACCGGAGATCTTCTAGAAGACGCTAACAGCTGCCACAGAAGAGACAAGACGGATATTCCTTGTTGTCGCCTTCAGGCCCAAGGCCCATCAGCCCATCTCCTTATACGCCACGCCGGCTATAAATAGGGACCTTCACACACAGGTTAAACCGCTCTGTTCTCTACTCCCTCACTCTAACCACACTCAACCGTCAAAACTCAGCCAGTCCCAAGACTCGTGCACAAGACCTAACCACGTACACGCAACCTTGACAAGTTCGTGGCAATGTGCCAGTACAATTAGCAACTCCCTGCGATCAATCAGCGTGCGCCATGTTTGCCAAACCAATTTCCACGATGAACAACCAGGGGATATTCATTATCCCATTTATCTCTACTCACAGTGAAAGACAGACGCAACAAGCATGGACAACAACTCTCCCGCATCTGGGCGACTGGTAAGCCTAAAACTCAATCTTTACTTTCGAGCACTCCTAACAAGTCTAGTACTCCTACCACGCTTGCACGCGGAGCAGCACTAGACTGGGGGACTTGATGGGGTACGGTATTAAACCCGTCCCGAGCCGTCAGACTTCCCGTTACGTATTGCTTTTATACTAATTATTTATTATTGTTGCTACTAACCCAACCGCGAGGCCCAACGCGATGTAGTTTACACTACTTTGGGTCGGGGCTTGTAGAGATAACCCCTAACTGGGCCTGGCCCATTGAGGTTAGGGGAGGCCCATATCCCCTTATATAAAGAGGTCTTCACCTCTTGAATAGGGCAGAGCATATGGAGCCACACACTTTGGTAGCTGGAAACAGGAGAGTCATCTCCTACCGGCAATCTCTACAGCTCCACTTTCTTTCCTTCTCCATTGCAGATCTAGGTTCAAGAGGAAGAACAAGATGTGATTCTTCACCCTCATGTAGAACGCGGTCCAGTCATCCCGGAGGTGAACCCGTGTTTCTTCAAATATATACAGCTGTAAATATATAACATGTAAGTAAATACGAGATGATTTCAAAAGATTAGGTCGTGGCATTTTTTACCTAGGAGGGAAAGATGTGCTTCGCCAAGATTGGTCTCATAGGCCCCAAAAGTGATCGCCTTTGACAACTATCCTTACAAGCACTCTATTTGCAATCCAACATTCTTGTTAAAGACTTCCGCTACTAAAAACCAACAACCAACAACCAACGACTATATGTGGCAAGGCTTACTTAGATTGAAATCTAAGGCGAGTTGAAAAACTAACTCCGTGACATTAAGCATGGTTTCGATATTGAGTTATGGTGTACTTTGAATTGATTCTCTTAATTTAAAGAAACAAATATACAAAAGTACAGTAAAGTAATCCAGATAACACAGAATATGGCTAGGAGAATCAAATTAACAAGCATACAAAAGTACTAATGAAGAAAGTAGTAAGCACTTCTAGCAAAACCTACCCATATGACCCACAAGAGACGAAGTATAACCAAGCCAATCCATTCACCTTCAAGTAGGTTGAAACTGTCTTGTTGTCACCTCTAGCTCTTAAACATGTTTTTTTATTAAATATGCGCAATCTGATTACATTTTACTTTAATTTCAACCCGTTTGCCATGCAAGACCTCGTTAATCCAAATTCATAAGCAGTTATTAAAATAACCTACCCATTTGACCCGCTAGAGGCATAAGAATTGCCCGATTCAACTCGTTTACCTGTAAACGGGTTTAACATGTATCCTCATAGTTATACATGATTTCTAAAAAATAAGAGTTAAATGCCATTTTAGTCCCTGTGGTTTGGGTCATTTTGTCAGTTTAGTCCAAAGGTTTCATTTTTAACATGTGGGTCTAAAAAGGTTTCACAGTTGTCATTTTAGTCCACTTGGTTAACTTCATCCATTTTTTCTGTTAATGAGAAGGCCAATTTGGTCATTTTGTATGTAATTCTGTTAACTAAAAGGGCAATTCAGCCATATAAAATGACCGAATTCGCCTTCTCGTTAACAGAAAAAATGGATGAAGTTAACCCAGTGGACTAAAATGGCAATTGTGAAACCTTTTTGGACCCACAGGTTAAAAATGAAACATTTGGACTAAACTGGCAAAATGACCAAAACCACAGGGACTAAAATGGCATTTAACTCAAAAAATAATTAAGGTTCTATGCATTTTGCGTGACATTCAACCCGCCACATCCATGATAACCATTTTCTTTAAAATGCAAGTTAAACTTTTTTACCGTAAATGTCAAAATTGCCACCTCTAGACTTTTAACACGTGTTTGCCACCTCTAGCGTCTACCACCATTTGATTTGCAATGCACCTCCTAATGAAGATAAAAAACAAAGAGCCATTGAAAATCAAATGGTGGTAGACGCTCTTGAAGAGATAACTGCCACGCAACGAGATTTATGCGGGTAATAATTGTGGTTTGTTCATGTTTGGTTTAGTTGAAGACCACAAGAGATATAACTGCCCTAAACTTCATTAAATAATTCGAACTTAAAAAAGATAAATTATTAATATAAATAATTTTGTTATTGAAAATAAATATTGGTGATGACAGGACAATTTTTTTTTTATGTTTTTTGCATTTATCACTGGAGTTTTTTTGGATGTTTTAGCATTCTGAGGAGTAAAATGGTGCTTTTGAGTTTTGAGGAAGGATGTGTACGTGTTCTAGAGGTTAATCGCCCCGTCTTGCTCACGCATTGCAAGAAAACACAACGTAAAACACCAGGTTTATCGGCCTCTAGTGTTACGTGTGTTCAAATTTATATCAACCATTCGTTTTACAACCACGAGTTTTGCTCAAACATAAAGGCAACTAGCAAGAAACAACAACCATACCCAGTAAATCCCACAAATAGCATAGCTAGCTACTTATAGGGTCTGAGAAGAGTGAGATGTAGACAGGCCTTGCCTCTATCTCTGGGGATAAAGGCAACTAAAACCCAAACAAATGTTTTCAGGAAAATTTAACAAAACATAGTCATATGTTTACTATTTCCTTCGAATTATTGGGTCAAACAAAAATCAAAACCACCTTTTTCATACTCATAATCAATCAACAACTTCAATAAGAGTCGTCTCATAATCGTCAGGTGCAACAAACCCATGCAGATTCATCACGGTTGCTGCTACGTTTGCTAGCCCACCACTTGGCACGTCCTTGCGGAATTTCACACCCGCTGCTAACCCAGGCCCGCCAATTGCAATTGGCACCTGATTCAAATAATTGTCGGTTATACAATATTATTTAATTGCATTTTTCAAGTTGAAAGTCCGAATAAACTGAAGAGAAATCACGAGATTAGTCAGGTATGTTTATACGTCAGTGTCCTTGTCACACAAGATTTTTCTATAGTCGTGAATTACACTAAAAGTTTCATGTATCCATGTTACACTCGTGTATCATCATTATATCATGTATAAATAAAAAACCGTACATCATGTTTAGCATTAGAACAATTATGATGATACGCAAACATAAAGTAGATTAATGAGATTGTGAAATGATGGATATAAATATACTCACGAAATGATTATTCTCGTGATTTATTTAATGTTTAGCATTAGAAAAATTATGATGATACGCGCAAACATAAAGTAGATATATGAGATCGTGAAACGATGGATATAAATTTACTCACGAAATGATTATTCTCGTGATTTATTTAATGTGAATCACCGTCTTGTTTTAGAGTAAATTACATTTTCATCCTTGGGGTATACAAAAACCAACAGAAATCATCCCTAAACTTCAATAATTACAATGGAAGTCCCTAATTTCACTTTTTGTAACGATATTGGTCCCTCAAGTGTAAGCTGTTAGGAAGAGTGGAAGACCACGTCACATGCATAGCATGTGATATTCGTCTGGTTACCCCTAAATATTAATAATGCCTTTCTACAGGCATTTACTGGAGGGATCGAAACAGTGAAAGGGACCTCCGGTGTAATTACTGAAGCTTAGGGACACTTATAAGTTTTCACATGAATTGTTACTTACCAATAGCATCATATCTAAATTAAATAGAGAAAAAGAGAATAATAAAATCAACAAAAAAGTAATAGTCGTACCGGCTGAAGAGTGTGTGACGTTAGGATCTGAACCTCACCATCCTTGAGAATAGGCTCACCCTTTTTATTTCTTTTAACCATGTCTTCCGCATTACCGTGATCAGCAGTAACCACGTATATTCCACCCACTTGTTCTACTGCATCAATAATCATCTGTAACCAAACAAAAATACAGTCAAAACTCAAAAAGGGTCAAAAGTCAAAATAGGTGGGATAAAAGATCAAAATGGGTATTACTATCTGGTACGTTCTGGGTTGGATTGGCCCAAAGTCTTAATACTTCAAAATTTTTAACAAAGTCCTTATTTGCATGATTATGTCCTCAATTTTTATCAAAATGCTTTTTTTCACTAAAGTTGGGGTAAATTTGCATTTTGCATCCTTTAAGTTTCAGCCAAATTTCAGGCGTTGTCCTTAACTAACGAAATTACAACTGGTGTCCTTTATGTTTTAATTCCTTTACAGCAAAGGTCCTTTATGTTTTAATTTATTTACATAAGATGTCCTTTATTTTTGTGATCTTTTTAGGGAGAAAGGACACCGCCTATAAAGAAATTAGAACACAATAGATATCCGTTGTAATTTCGTTAGTTAAAGAACAACGCCTGAAATTTTGCTGAAATTTAAAGGACGTAAAATGCAATTTACCCTTAAAGTTAAAAAAAATAGAGATTTAATCATGCAAAAAATAAGCAAAGGAACTTATGGGTGAATTTAGCAAAAAAAAAGGTTTTTTTTTTACATTTGCTCCAAGGTATGCATGAATTTTAGTAAAACTTGTATGCATAAAATACAATTGGGGTGACATTCGACCAATTTGACCCTTTTTAGCTAAACTGTTTGGCTTCACCCATTTGACTCATTCAAGATAAAACATAGCCCGATTAACACATTCGTATTTAACATGCCGAAATTGCGTTCTCTTGTAGTAGCATGATACGATGGATAACAAATTTCAAGAATCGTATAATTTTACCTTAACAGCTTCATCAGCTGCTTTGCAAGCCACAACAGTAGCCTCAACGTCACCAGTATGCCCAACCATATCACCATTTGGTATGTTCACACGTACCTAAAAATCACATGGAATGGCTTAGTACGAATTAAATATTCAAATCAAACACCTTTGTTATGATGCTGTAAAGGAATAAGATAGCTATTAATCTATTATCTGTTTTATTTAATAATTTTTTTTCAAATATCTGTCTATTTTAGAGCAAACTGCACGAAACAGAACTTTATGCCTTTTTTATTTTAGCAACCATGCTACATTTTATTACCCATCTTAGCACCGAATGACTTTTCTCATTTAGTTTATATATGTATGTATCATACAACATCTGATTTGACATAAAAAATATTTTTCAATGCGATTTTGTGAAACTTGTAAATAAATTTATTATCTAATTTTCCAATAAGCATTTATTCAATATGTGCCATCTGATGTGGTGGATGCCATGGCATAAACCAGCTTAAAAGAAGCAATTCAACTTAACTTTAGAGGTAAAATCAGTTTGGATCCTAAAAGTGGCAATTAAAACTCTTAAGTTGGTTTCTATTTTACAGATAATTTATTGCTAAAAGTAAAGTACATGGTCCCTGTGGTTAGCCAAAATTTTGGATTTAGTCCATAGTTTTTCAAAGTACACAGATGGTCCCTATGGTTTGCACTTTATAAAGTATTTATTTAGCCCTCAACTTTTTCCAAAAGCACACAGCTGGTCCTTATGGTTTGCACTTTGTAACGCATTTAGTCCCCAACTTTTAGTGACTAAATGCATTACAAAGTGCAAACCATAGGGACCCTCCATGTACTTTTGGCAAAAGTCGGGGACTTAATACGTTACAAAGTACAAACCACAGGGACCAGCCGTGTACTTTTGAAAAGCTAGGGACTAAATCTAAAATTTTGGTTAACCACAGGGACCATACATGTACTTTATTAATAAATTCAGGGAAAAGTATAAAGTTTGTTTCTATATTTCACATACTGTATATACATTGTGAGGGTAAATATAGCTTACTTGGTCAAATCTTCCACTGAGGATGGCATCACGGGTTTTCTCACCAATCTCCAAAGCTTTCATTTTTGGTTGAACATTGAAGGTAATTCCACTATCACTTGGAATTTCAACATACTCTTCCAACTCGGCATTGAAATATCCAGAACGGTTTCCGTTCCAGAAAAATGTGACGTGACCGAATTTGACGGTTTCACTGTTGAACAAGTAAAATAAGCGTGGTCAAGTTCAGATTTATTCGAGATAACAAATAAACTAATGAATCATGGGCTATGGTTCGGTTACCCTTATCAGTCACTACCGTTAATTTATTTAAGTTATATTTAAGATTTATTATTGTGTGGGTCCATATGGGCACCTCACCTAAGTATCAACTTAATGTGTCATATGTTACAAAACGTATGTCCCAACTCAATGATAAACTGACTTTAGGGCTTTATGAATTAAAAAATACGAGTTCAGCGACTTTTAACCCACTTAATCACCTCTAACCAGAATATTTAAAAAAAAAAAAAAACCCTCTCTCACCTGCAAGCAAATGTGCGGACCCCGTTATGTACCAAATACTCGCCAGATGTTCTTTCTATCAATGGAGGAGATACAAGGTAGTGACTTGGAAGCTTCAACTCCCCATCGTACTGAAGCATACCGGCATACCGGATTTTTGGGACCCGCACTCGGTCAAACTTATCGAATTTCTCGTATTCAAGAGCTTGGGCAAGCATAGTCATACGGTCTGCACGGAAATTGAAAGTGACAACAGCGTCACCATCCACAATGGGACCTACAGACTTTCCGCTATCATCAACTATGACAAAAGGGGGCAGGTACTGGTCATTAGCACCAGGGGCCGATCTAAGTGTCTTGATAGCCTCAACAACATTCTTAAACTTGTGTGGGGCTTCACCAAGAACTTGAGCATCCCAACCACGTTTCACAACTTCCCAATCGTTCTACAAAAAATAATAAATAAGTAAATAAACAAACACATCAAGTGTCTATAATTTAACCAAGAAATACATTTTAATCAGAATCCTATTACCTCATAACGATCCATGGTGACATACATGCGTCCACCACCAGAAGCCACCTGGGCGTCAATGCCTTTGCTTCGTAGATCTGAAAGTTCTGCCTCAAGTATTTCAGCAAAACCAACACTTGAACCATCTAAAACATCACGCCCATCAGTAAGCACGTGAACACGAATCCTCTTGGCGCCACGCTGGCTAGCTCCTTTGAGCAACAACTGCAACCCCATAATACACATGATTATCAAGCAATGAAAATCAAGTAAACTACTCGCACAAGAATACATTTATGGGTGTAACTGAGCCGAGATACTCATGCTCGGCTGAATAGAAGCTCGACTTGAGTTAAATGATCCATGAGCGAGGCTCAAGCTTAACTTGAAGCTCGTTTAGCAAACGAGCTCGAGCCCAAACTTGAGCATTGAGCTTGACAAGCTCCACGAGCCTCAACAAGCTTATATGTAACTACTGCTGTATATGAAATGACTAAATAAACAACGCAATGTGTGTAAACGATATGACATAATAAAACACTCACACACGCATATATGTATAATAAATTATAAGACTATGCGTATAATAAATTTTATCTAACAAATAAGCCGAGGTCAAGCCTGTAAAATAAGTCAATGAGTCAGACTTCAAGTTTTGCACATAAGGCTCAAAACAAGCCAAGCTCGAGCCCATATAATTTATAGAAGCAGAGCTCCAGCCTTGTTGAGTTCAAGCTTGACTCAGCTGTTAGACCATTAACACCCCTAACTTGCATTACATTGACTGATTGTCTATACCTGTAACTGATCAAGGCGTGAATGCACACCCCCGTCACTCATCAATCCAATAAGGTGCAAGGTGTTTGTTGCAAAAGATTCCTTGATGTAATTAAATCCTTCATCTTCGTATATTTTTCCAGATGCAAGAGCAAGATCCACGAGCTTTGCACTAAAAGAAAGAAAACATATCATTCATAAGTAAAGGCCAGCTGAATAGATTAGAGAATATTAAGTAAAATATAGTAGTAGGATGAAGATCCGAAAGTAAATAGCAAGTACTTTGACTTTGCTTGCTATTATTAATAATTTAATATTGAAGATACTCTTATCTTATTCTTCTGAACTTTTAACGTATCAGAATTACCGTGTTTGGAATTGCTTATTTAAACAGTTTATCTGTTTTTGTTTCTGGTAACATATAGGCATTTTTAAGGATTGAAATTCATTAAGCTGGTTAGTGATTATTAGCTTTTACTTATAGGCATAGCAGGAGTTGAAATAAGCAATCTCAAACGCTAAACTATTTTGTTATGATTGAGTAACAGAGGAAAGCCTATGATCTCCCGCTAATATCAGCTTAAATTAGAAGAAAATACAAAAAGAAGCAATTAGGATCAAATGAAGGGAAGCAAGATCACCCTTGAGCATATATCCTTCCAGCACCAAGAGCATTATGTCCAACTTCACTGTTTCCCATGTCATCTTCAGTGGGAAGCCCAACAGCAGTACCATGAGCCCTCACCAATCTCCATTTATCAGGGGCACCCTGTAGCAAAAGAGATATCACAGGTTATTCAACACATTTGATTACTAACGGATCAAAACTTGTAAAAATAATTAATCAACAAGCTGCAACCAATCATTTTACCAGAAATTGACAGCTTCACAAATCAACAGATATGGATTATAAAAATACAGACACAGATGTATAGCAAGTAGAGTAGAAAGTTCAGAACCATTGATATTATTTTTCGTCTCTAGAATCAATCCGACCACCAACTCTCTTATTCTATAACAATTAACTGTTCCAGATCGTGACGTAAGCTCCATCAAAGATTCGATATTACTATGATCATACAGATCTAAAAAAAGACACGAACGGCTTCAAAAATCAACAGATACACATTAACGAATACATATATAGCAAGTAGAGATAAATCGTCTAAAACACATACAAACCACATAAACCACTAGTTCATAATCACTGATTTGATTCGAACTCACTCACTCAGTTACCTCTCATATTCTACAACGATTAACTGTTTCAGATCGTAATCTAACCTCCTTCAACAATATGATATTAATACGATTCATTAGATCTAAAAATAACACACTAACAGCTTCAACACTCAACAAATACACATTAACGAACACACATACAGACATATAGCAAGTATGGATAAACCGATTACGTTTTTTGAGAGCATCAACAGATACACATCAACAAACACAGATACAGATACAGATACATAGCTAGTAGAGATAAATCGGCTCCAAACACATATAAATCACATATCCAAAAAACTGATTTGATTCAAACGAACTCATTTAATTATTACACAACAATTAACTGTTTCAGTTCATAACCTAATCTCCATCATCGATATGATATCAATTCAATTCAGTAGGTCTAAAACGAACAGATTAACGGCTTCAGCAATCATCAGAAACAAATTAGCGAATACAGATACAGATAATATAGCAAGTAGAGTTAAATCGACTAAAAGCACACATAAACTACCAGTTCCACATCATTGATTCAATTCTAACTCACTCACTTATCTCTTTTATTCTACAACGATTAACTGTTTCAGATCGTAACATAATCTCCATCAATGATTCCATATCAATTCGACTCACTATATCTAAAACAAACAGATTAACCGCTTCAACAATCATCAAAAACAAATTAACGAATACAGATACAGATATATAGCATGTAGCGTTAAATCGACTAAAAACACACATAAACCCCTAGTTCAACATCACTCACTCACTTATCTCTCTTATTCAATAACAACTAACTGTTTCAGATTGTAACCTAATCTCAATCACCAATTCGATATCAATAGGACTCACTAGATCTAAAATGAACATATTAACCGCTTCAACAATCAACAGACTCAAATTAACGAATACAGATACAGATACACAGCAAGTAGAGTTAAATCAACTAATAACACACATAAAGTACCAGATTAACTGCTTCAACAATCAACAGATACAAATTAACATAAACTACCAGTTCAACATCACTGATTCGATTCAAACTCACTCACTTATCTCTCGTATTCAACAACAACTAACCGTTTCAAATCGTAACCTAAACTAGTAATCTCCATCACCGATTCAATATCAACACAACTCATTAGATCTAAAACAAACAGAATAACCGCATCAACAATCAACAGATACACAAATTAACATATACACATCAAATAGAGATAAATCGATTACGTTTTTGAGAGAATCCATAGTCGGAGTCTCGGCAACATGAATGCAATTGTACTTATCAGGAGAAGCTTCACCCCAACCGTCTAGAACAATCATCGCCACCAGCTTTCCCTTCGGTAGCTTCGGATGATCGGCAAGTTTCCATGAGAATCCAGTGGTCCCCATAGCTGTAACCGGTTTTTGTTCTAGATCTCCGTTTGGGGGTTTGAAAATGATGCAGAAAGTAGTAGGTTTGGAGATATTATTAACAGGATAGTGGAGATGCTTGCTTATTTATAGTGGGAGTGAAGATATTTTTAGGGGTGTCTTATTCCCACATACCCTATATCTTATTTTCACATCCCCTATTGTATACGGGTCGTATACAATTATACGGCTCGTATAGAATGTTTTTGAATAGGAAAATGCGCAGAGAATATTTTTTTTTTGTTTTATTATATACGGCCCGTATACAGTTATACGAGTCGTATACGTGTATACGATTTGTAAAACGTATACGGCTCAATTGATTTATTTTTGTGGGTTTTTGATGTTAGCACATGTATACGGGCCGTATAACTATATACGGGCCGTATATATTAGCGCTTTTTCAAGTATCACGTTTTATTCCCGTAAAAACACAATCATTCTAGGGTTTCTAAACTCTTCATCACCTTTACGGGCCGTATATATTGGCGTTTTTTCAAGTATCACGTTTTATTCCCGTAAAAACACAATCATTCTAGGGTTTCTAAACTCTTCATCACCTTTACGGGCCGTATATATTGGTGTTTTTTCAAGTATCACGTTTTATTCCCGTAAAAACACAATCATTCTAGGGTTTCTAAACTCTTCATCACCTTTAACAATGTCGATAAACGTTGATCGGAACATGCCGCTTAAATCGGAGCACAGGTAGAGTAACGTTACCGATCAGTCCGTTGATGAAAACCTTAGCGATCGCAGAGATCTTCGTGTTGGTTATTTATCGATTCCGAGTAACTAGCAGAAGAACCTGACACAAACAAGTTCTCCACAGTTTGTTATTCAGATCTCTGTTCGGTCATCTTTCCAAACTACAACACACGATACTTTTAATAAGTTGTCATAGTTGTCAAATTCGATTTCAACAAATCTTTTCATTTTCCTTCAATTTCTAAAACATTCTCTGTTACATGAAGACGTGTCGGGTTCTTCTACTAGTGGTATTTCACTGAAGTATTGAAGATTGAGGCGGGCATTGTTTAAATCTGAATATAACTAGATGTTACGTGTATCAGTGTTGTTTATCACCCTGTGTGAGCATTGGAAACCCCGACAAATAGTCTAGACAACTGTGACATTTTATCTATCTATGTGTGTCACATCCATCCTGTTATTGCAAATCGATATGATTAATTTTTTCAGATTTTTTTCTAATTAGCGTTGTTAACTACCAAAAGAATGCATACACAAATAGTTCTAGTGGACGAAGCAAAGAGACCGTTGTGTATCTGAATCAGGTTCTCAAACAAACACTACCAAAGATGGGTTGGTGATAAATACCGGAGCTGTAATCTCGGTTGTTCAGTACTCTCATATATCAACTTGAACGGGCTGATAAATGGCTGATGGTTCTTCGTTGAGGAAACCAAACGTAGACGGAGATGATAGGCCTTGTAACCGGAAGAGAAATCAATTGTATTTTTTTAGTTGCTTCTCTTGTTAAGTTTCTGAACCAACCGAAATCCACAAATTCCAACAGTTTCTTCATAGATTCCGTCCGGTTTCCAAACTCTTTCACACAAAGTTAATATTCACTGTGGTGGATGCAAGCATAAAGTTAGAAAAATACTCAACTTGAACGGACGATATGTATTAACAAATTGTGAGTGGGAATATGGCTATGAAGAATAGTATGGATAAACAATCACCGGTACGGGTTTTTCTGCTAGTTATTCGGAATGTTTCGAATCATCACAGAAGACGTGTCGGGTTCTACTGCTAGTAGTATGAGTCTGAGTCCATTGTGGTTCGTGAATGTTTCGAATCATCACAGAAGACGTGTCGGGTTCTTCTGCTAGTAGTATGATCCAAAAATTCCGTTGAATCAGGTTCTCACGACAAGGATCGTTCTAATAGGTTAAAGAGAATAACCCCTTTTTTTACCATTTTTAACCCATAGTATACGAGCCGTATAATAATATACGGCCCGTATACAACCATCGTATACATTGTATACGATCGGTAAAAATATTTTTTACCAATGGTATACGGCCGTATAAACCATATACGACTCGTATACATATGGTAAAAATGGTAAAAACCTCTTTAATCTATTAGAACGATCCAATAAACGAAGAACAAAGCCTATTTTCAAAATGACATCTAGCATTACTAACAGTTCAAGTAAGTGTCTAAAATTTTGAAAATTAAGGTTTACCTTGTTAGTTTTTCAAACACTACTAAACATCTGCTTTCTGAATCTGAATCAGAATGTTAACTTTTTAGTTGCTTATCTTGTTAAGTTTCTGAACCAACCGAAATCCACAAATTCTCACTTTGTGTATTGACGAAGCTGACAAACACATTGGTATTTTCTCAAAAAATGTGCAAACTTGAAGAATCTCACATTAAAGGAGTATGCAACAACGGGATCAGATGGTTTGAGTATCAGCGGAAACTCGTTTGACTAATCTCACACTTGAAAATGACAACTTTGTTATTTCTGTTGTTCAGTACTTCTGAGATCTGACCGAACCGAAATCCACAATTCTTTTACTCATAAACCCTTGAATCCCAACGGTTCATTTGTAACCGTAAGGATGATGCAAATTTGTACGTAAAGATCTCTACACAAACTCTTCTACATCTTTTAACCAGTTGTCCATCACTTAAGACCTTGAAAAGATTTGTTGAAATCGAAGCATTCACGAACCACAATAGACTCAGACTCATGTTCAAGTAAGTGTCTAAAAATCTGAAAATTCAGGTTTACCTTGTTAATTTCTCAAAACAAAGTCTCGTTTCTTCATCTTCATCTTCAAGAACAATGATGAACAGATGATGTCAGATAATACTTCATTTGTCGAGAAACCATTATCTTGTGATACATGAACGTTGTATTCTTGTCTTTCAGAAGAGTTTGTATTGAACCAAGAATACTTCAAACATACTATACCTTGCAACGTATAGAGGTGCAAGAGAATGACGAGTTATTTTCAGTTATTTATGTTGATCCACACATTCCATTGTTTAAACCAGAATCAGGTTCTTAAGACAAGGATCGTTCTAATAGATTAAAGAGAATAAACCAATTTTTACCATTTTTTACCATAGTATACGAGCCGTATCAGAATATACGGCCCGTATACAATCATCGTATACATTGTATACGATCGGTAAATTTGTTTTTTACCCAGAGTATACGGCCGTATAAACGGTATACGGCCCGTATACATATGGTAAAAAATGGTAAAAAAATTATTTCCTTTTTTTAGTTGCTTCTCTTGTTAAGTTTCTGAACCAACCGAAATCCACAAATTCCAACAGTTTCTTCGTAGATTCCGTCTGGTTTCCAAACTCGGTCATTCCTTGTGATACATGAACGTTGTATTCTTGTCTTTCAGAAGAGTTTGTATTGAATGGCGAGTTATTTTCAGTTATTTCTGTTGATCCACAAATTACATTGTTTAAATCAGAATCAGGTTCTTAAGACAAGGATCGTTCTAATAGATTAAAGAGAATAAACCATTTTTTACCATTTTTTAACCGAGAGTATATGAGTCAGGCGTTGGAAGGATTGTAGTAGTAGGACATTGGTACCACTGTGAAAATTGCATCAGGAAGCTCAACTTGACTTGACATTGGTACCACTGTCAAGTATGTCGGGTTCTGCAAATATTATCTTGACAGTGGATCGAGTGATACGCTTATCTATTCTGGTCAAGGTGGGCATGGTTTGTTCGGGAGTAAAATTGCATCAGGAGGGGAGAGAGTCTGATACAATAAGGATGTTGGGAATTAAACGCATGTACGTGACAAAATAAGGATGTTCGCATAAACATATATTCATTTCATAACCTCCTCCTATAAATCAACCACAACTGACAAAGAGCCTGTATTAGAAGCCATCCTATGTCTTTTACCAACCGAAGAGGCAGCAGAAGACGTGTCGGGTTCTTCCAACATTCACGAACCACAATGGACTCAGACTCATACTACTCACCCTCCCCTGAGGAAAAGTTTTCCCGACGACTCAAGAAAATCCACAATCAATGTATACAGGTGCAAGAGAATGCCGGGTGATATAGTAATTTTCAATAATGTAGGAAGGATTGAAGTAGTAGGACATTGGAATCTGGTTCTCAAACAAACCAACAAAATCCTGATAGAGAAAAAACATCAACAACCATTTTTTCTTTTCCTTCAATTTCGAGAACATTCTCCCTGTGTATGTGCTGTAGAAACCGGTGATGAATTTGTATACACAACTGAACGTTAATTGATATTGTTTTAGACAACAACAGATAATGAACTGATTGTTGGTGGATAACGCAAACAAGTTCTCCACAGTTTGTTATTCAGATCTCTATTCGGTCATCTTTCCAAACTACAACACACGATAAGTTTAAACTTTATAGTGTGTGATTTGACCAGGAAATGATTGGAGGTGAAGGTTCAGTGCACGAAAAGTTTCTTACGAAATGTACGTGACAAAACAAATATGTTGGGAATTAAACGCATGTCCGTAATCCCGCGTTGATAGCTTCCGTTTTATTCAGACTCCTTACAACTCTCATCAAATGCCTCACCCTTCCTTTTATTCTATAAATATTAAATAAAGAATAACACCATGCCCGTAATCCCGCATTGATAGCTTCCGTTTTATTACAGTCATACGACACGTTTTCTTGTTCTTCAATCTTTGTTACTTGTTGATGTTTTATTTTTTTCTACTTTTAGAAAGTTTTGAGCACCTCACGACTCTAAAATATTTGAAAAATCAAAATTTCGTTCCATACGGGTCGTATAACAGTATACGGCCCGTATACACGTTCGTATACATTGTATACGACCAGGCAAACTTATTTACACATGGTGTATACGGGCCGTATAACAGTATACGGCCCGTATACACCATGTGTAAATAAGTTTTCCCATGTGTTAATATTAGGACTCTTTTTTTATTGTTTCAGGTACGGGATAGTCCCTTGAGTATGGCACATGGTTAGGAATAGCCCACTGGTTTGGGAAGGAAGAGAGGAATACTTTGAGTGGAATTGGAAATTGGAAAAAAAGATGAATGAAGTTAAAATAGTTAAAGTGGGTAGGATGATTTGGTTAGGAATAAGTTCTTTCTTTTTTATTAACCAATCCGGTAGTAATGACTACAATATGAGATGTTATATGTTGATATGTCGTTTGTTAGTCTCGCTCTAAAGTGAGGGTTGGGTATAAAAAGACAATATATCGCAATATATCGCAAAATATAACACAATGTCGAGCAATATAACACAGTGCCAAGGAAAAAAGATACAATGAATCGCAAAAAAAGACATAATTACGAAAATAAAAAATAACACAATGTCAATGACACTATAATCCAAAAGCGAAAACCTAAAAAGTCTGATGGAATGTGATGACTATTACAAGTGTAATGAGTGAAATGTGATGAAATGAGGTGTCAACTAATGATTGAGTGTGATAGTGTAATGAATGATGGAGTGTGATGATCACCCCTTTCACCCTGAGTTAAAAAAAAGTAAGGTCTTAAACGACAAAAAGAAAATACCATATGCGTATCCTTTTAGCGGACGGTGTTAAAAGATCCGATAAAAAAGGGTACAATTTTCATGTTTAAATTGCTTATATACCAGTTTGCAAGTTTTGCCCTTAAACTAAGACTAGTTGTAACACCCGTGTGAACACACGGTTATGTTTAATAACGATCAAAATCAAACACTAAAAAACAGGTTACAATATACCATTTAAATTGTTTGCGTTTAGTTACATATCTTTCTTTATAAAGAGTTAATTACTGTTTTCGTCCCTGTGGTTTGTCAAAAATCACTATTTCAGTCCATTAGTTTAAAAATTGCGATTTTAGTCCTTGTGGTTTCATTTTCGTAACCATTTCAGTCCCTGTGGTTTCACTTTCGTAACCATTTCAATCCATTTATTCTGTTAGTACAGGGACTGAAATGGTTACGAGGTGGAGTGAAATGGTTACGAAAGTGAAACCACAGGGACTGAAATCGCAATTTTTAAATTAATGGACTGAAATAGTGATTTTTGACAAACCATAGGGACGAAAACAATAATTAACTCATTTATAAAACAATGTTAAAGACAGTATGTAGACCACTCCAGACTTTTGATGGCGGAAGTATGCAACTCTGTCAAATTTCACAAGAATCTGACATCAAAACTTCTATAATTTGATAAGAACACCTTATTTTATTGACCTAAAATTATCTATTAACTTTTTTGAATTGTCAATTCTATTCTTACAACTAATTGTGTAACTTAAAGAATTTTTTCCCTATTTTCCCTCTCAAAGTTCTTTCTTCTTCTTCATTTATTTATTATATTATTTATTTACCAAAAGTATAAAAATTGATTTCACTTATTTTGTTTTTTTATTAAGCTATTTACTATTGTTATGTTTCAAACAAATTAATTTATATTTTAGAGATGCAAATGAGCTGTGAGACCGAGCTCTTGAGTCAACTTGGCTAGCTAGTTTATAAATGATTAATTAGGCGTGTAAGTGAATTGATATGATGGTGAGGTACTAAGATCGACCCACTAAAATACATGATATACAAAATGTAATTTATTTTAACAACTCTATCATTAATTTTATCTATTCAAAAATAAAGAGTGAGAACTGGTTTTATGTTCCATGATATATTGATTTTTTTTAGAAACATATAATTTAAAAATATGTAAAGGAAAATAAGAAACTATTTAAAAACCTAAGTTTTTATATCATCTTTCGTAATATATATTAACAATATGATATATTATTTTTTTTAGAAACATATAAATTAAAAATATGTAAAGGAAAATAAGAAACTATTTAAAAACTTAAGTTTTTATATCATTTTTTCGTAACATATATCAACAAAACACATAAAAGTAAAATAATATTTACCAATTTTTTTTATAAATATTTATTATTTTATAACCTTTTTGTGTTTTTTTAAATGATATATAGATTCTAGAACTATATGAATTAAATTCTTATCAAATAAATTGTTATATTTTTTATATTGATATTAGTTTTTATTTATCTTATCGAGCCGGTCTCAATTAACTCACGATAGACTAGGCTCTTTTACAACCCTAATTAATCATTTATCTACTTGCAAGCGAAGTTCAGCTCTTAAGTTAAATTAGCCGAGATCGAACTTAGACGAGCTCAAACTCGCCTCACGTACACCTCTAAAAAGTTAACTAATTTATTTGAAAAATAATGATAATAAATTAGAAAAGTAAATAACTTGACCAAAGAAATGAGAAGAAATAATATTTAAAAATATTTTTATAAAATAAGTAAGGTGATTAATTAATTGTTAAAGTCTTTGATAAATTTATAAAATAAAAAGAAAGTAAAACCATGAAAAGAAAAAATAAAAGATTGTATTTGTAAGAATGAAAAATAGAATACTAGTTTGAAGGGTCAAATTATTCTACAAAAGCTTCTAATTGTAAGAAGTGTAAGAATGATTTATAGAGTGACAAGTGTCCAATAACCTAAAACTAAACCCACTACATCACCACCAAAAACCTAAACACTCACCCCCACCCCACCCCCACCCAAAAACCTAACCCCCCCCACCCAAAAACCTAAACCCCCCACCCCCCCCCCCCTTGCAAAAAAAAAAAAAAAAAAAAAAACTATACCTCACAAAAAAAACCCCAAAAAAACCTAACCCCCCCCCCCACCTCCAACCCCCAAAAACCTAAAAAAAACCTAACCCCCTCCCCACCCCCACCTCCCAAAAACCTAAAAAAACATAACCCCCCCCCCCCCACCCCCCAAAAACCTAAAAAAAAACTAAACACCCACCCCCACCACCACCCAAAAACCTAAACCCCCACCCCATCGGCAAAAAAAAAAAAATTTTTTTTTTTTTTTTTGTGGGTGATGTACGGGGTGAGGGTTTTTGGTGGTGGTGGATGTTTAAGTTTTTTTTTTTTTTTTTAGTGGGTTTTTTTGTGTAGTGGGTTTTTTTAGGTTATTGGACACTTGTCACTCTATAAATCCTTCTTACACTTCTTACAATTAAGATCCTTTGTATTTGATCCTAATCCCTAGCTGCACACGCCCAAAATTATTTTCACACCCCAAAGCGCCGCGCTATGGCCAAAGCGCGGCGCTTCGATCGACAAAACGTGCTTCGATTGACGTTTGAAACATTCGATACTGTTTGACAGACATAAAGCTGATTATGATGTTTTGTCGTTAACCCTAAGCGCCGCGCTTTGGCCATAGCGCGGCGCTTCGACCCAAATTTTCACTTTTAAAAAGCAAACTACTGATTGAGGTTCTGCTTCAAAGCTCCAAAGCTCGGTCTTCTTCTTCTTCACGTTGTTTACAAACATACGTGGGTATTCAAGTGTTTTGTTGTTTGTTGTTTACAAAAAACGATGTCGTGGTTAAACAACTATATTTTCGGTCAATATTCTGACGAGACAGTTGTTCCTGATTCTTACGAGGGGACCGCTATTTCTGACTCGTATGAGAAACCGGTCTCGTCCAACTTGAGGGAGGCAGAGGTTGTATCTGGCATTCATTATCGTGATAACACGGTGACGCTGGATTTGAATACCCCTGTGGAGGACCCTTACGCACAACAAGGTTATTCGAATTTCGGTTACGGTGGCGAGTACAGCTTTGTACAGCAGGAGTGTGGTCCAAACGACAGTTACGGTTGTCAACAGAGCTTACAAGGTTATTCGAATTTCGGTTACGGTGGCGAGCACAACTTTGAACATCAAGTATATTCGGACCTCGGTGACGATGGTGAGCCGGGGGATGTGTCTGTTGACGAGGAAGGCTGTTACCCGGTTACGTTTTCGTTTGATACGACGCAGACCTTTTCGTCACGTAAAGAGTTGGTGCGTTGGGTACAAGACACGGCAAAAGACAACGGTTACCTCATTGTGACTAAGAGGTCGAATAAAAGAGGAGAGAATTACAAGATTTGGTTTCAATGTACTTTTGGTGGGGAGCATAAGAGTATAGCTACACAGAGGAAAACGGGTAGCAAGAAAATAGGCTGCCCGTTCGAGATGATCGGGTTTTCGGAATCATCCGGAAGTGTTTGGAGGATCGAGGTGACGAAGGCGAAGCATAACCACACTCCCCCAAACCCACTCTGGACAGCACACAGAACAGAGCGCGCAGCAGCCTGGCATACATTATACAGGGATCAGATCAACACGTACGAAATGCTTACGTATCGTGCCCCTGACCTTAATGTAACCCCATATGTTCACGATGTAGGTTAAATGTGTTTAATAATAATCACGTTTGTGTTTGTTCAATATATGCGTTACATCACGTTAAAAACCGAATGTCACCGACACGACCCAATCAGATTCAATACGCACTTGTACGACCCAAAATGACCATATACATCATAATACTACAATTAATGAAAAATTACGTCATGTTCATGTGCGGTAGGCGGCTGATACACATAACACCTCTCACAGGAGTACTTGTGCTTTCAAACCAAAATGATACGATATAACGGAATAAGACATCACACGTAACCGATTTGATCCGGAACTTGCAGTATAGTCCATATATTTCAAAAAATGATGTATAATGGAAAAAACGTAAAATTTAGACTATTATCGACGCGTTTGTGAATAAAAAACAATTTTAAAAATTTAAAAAAAGGGCCGAAGCGCCCCGCTTAGGTCATAACGCAGCGTTTTGGCCCCGAAGCGCCCCGCTTTGGCCATAGCGGGGCGCTTTGGCCCCTCGTTATACCTGAAGCGGGGCAGCCTTCTCCCCCATTTCACCCTCAAACAAAACACACACACTACGGTGCGATTACACACACTAGTGCGAAGATCGTCTTTTTCCGGATTTCAACCGCTATTAGGTACGATCGAACTTCGTTTATTGTTTTGGTTCAAGTTATATGTTTGATTTTGATTTGATTTGGGCGGTTGTGATCATGTTGCTGGGGCTGTTCTTCATAACGAAGAACCAAAGCGCCGCGCCGAGGCCAAAGCGCGGCGCTTTGGTTCATGTTTATTTTTTTTTTTAATTTTAATATTATTTGTTTAATTTTATTTGTTTAATATTATTTGTTTAATATTGTTTGTTTATTATTTAAATTATATTTAATATTATTTGTTTATTATTTAAATTTTATAAATAAAATTATTTGTTTATTATTTTTTGTTTAAAAATTATTTGTTTAATATTATTTGTTTAAAAATTGTTTAAATAATATTATTTGTTTATTATTTAAATTGTTTAGTAATATTATTTGTTTATTTAATATTATCTTGTCAACGTGCAGGGATGGATTCCTCCGATGACAAGATTGAGCATATGGAGGCTGAGGGAGATGTGGGAGATGAGGGAGAGCCGGCATGTCCGTACCTGCAGTTTCCGCCGGGGTCACGGGCGAGGGGGAGATGCGCGAGGTTGCGCACCATCCCCATTGGGGAGCATGTAGGGATAGACTGGGGCCTGCTGGAGACCGTGGGAGAGGCCGCGCGGGCGCGTGAGATAGTTGGACTAGATACTCCTTGGTCGCGCCTATTTGAGTTAGCGATGGAGGACTCGTACCCTGAGCTTACGTGGGAGTTTCTTTCCACGTTTACATACGCGCCGCATCCGGCGGATTACGTGGAGGACCCGGATTTTCCAGTCCACGAGGTTACATTCCGTCTCGCCGGTCAGCAGTTTGAGATGAGTGTGCGGCAGTTTGCTGTCCATACAGGTTTGTTTAAATAATATTATTTATTATTTTATATTTAATATCATTTGTTTATTTAATGTTATTTGTTTATTTAATATTATTTGTTTATTATTATTATTTGTTTATTTAATGTTATTTGTTTATTTAATATTATTTGTTTATTATTATTATTTGTTTATTTAATATTATTTGTTTATACAGGTTTGTACACAGAGGCCGAGCTTGATACTGATTTATATACGCAGGCAGTTACGATGATGGACAGGCAGACGCTTATCAGTTTCTGGAGGGCCATTTCCAGGGTTCCCTTTGAGAGATCCTGGCAAAAGGCCACCACCATCAAAGACCCCTTGTTCCGATACCTGCACCATGTTATCGCGGCAACTATCGTGCCGCGGGGTGCCAGCAGGGAGAAGGTCAACCTCAGTGACCTTTTCTTTCTATACTGCCTACTGCGACGACAGCCCTGCGATCTAGCAGCCAGCCTGGCAGATTACTTTGCCACAGCATACCACCGGCAGCTCCGCGGGTGGGTGCACACTGGCTCATACATCACCGCCATCGCACGCTATCTCGGGATCGTGCCCGAGGGAGATCCGGTACTGTCCGATCCGGTCCCGTCTACCAGGTTGGGCCGCGCGTCAGTATCTTCTATGCAGATCACCCGTAGATTTGATGTTGGTCTGAGGTTTAGGGGACATGACGGGCTGATTTGGCATCCGGAGGTGGTGCAGGAGGTCATCCCGGTTGTTATTGAGGTGAGGCCTGGAGTGTTAGCCCCTCCTGATGTTCAGGCGGCCGCTCGGCAGGCTCAGCTACAGGCTCTGGGACTCGATCAGTTCCCGGGCCAGCCTCAGGATGAGGCTCAGGCTCAGGCTGAGCCTCAGCCTCAGGCTCAGGCTCAGGCTCAGGCTCAGCCTGAGCCTGTATTAGAGGATCCGGCTCAGGAGGAGCATATCGAGGAGATCCCGGTACCACCAGTTCAGCCAGCTCCGGAGCCGCCACAGTACCCGCAGCACGTTTACGCTGACCTGCCTCCGGTAGCGCGTGAGGTGGCTCGGGACTTCGACCGGCGCCTGAGACGCCAGGCCGCACGCCAGGACTGGATCATCGAGACGCTCGTTTCTCTACGAGAGTTCGCTGGGTTGCCTCCACTTCCCCTCCCACCGTCCCAACCGCACGAGGATTAGTACCTTAGTTTGTTTGTATAGTGTTTTGTTATGTATTATGTAGTCAGTTGTACCTTTTTGTTTTGTATGTACAAACTGATATATATTTACATCACGTTGGTTTTGGATTGTTTACGTTTAATTCTTATGGCTTTCTGTACAATTTATTTAACGTGTTCGTTTAATTTAACAAAATAAACTAGGTTAACAGTTTATAAAGACGCACTTATATTATATACGTTCTATAAAAATAATGACGTAAAAAAACGTAATTATAAAACAACGTATTATAAAACTCAAATACAATTTTTTCCTCCAAAAAAACACTACCAAACTAACCCACATCCCACCTATTTCAAAAAAAAAAAAAAACACAAATTACAGCCAACACTTTTTGTCTTTTTGCACACTCAAAGCGCCCCGCTATGGCCAAAGCGGGGCGCTTTGAGTGTGCAAAAAGACAAAGGCCGTGTGCGAATAGACCAGGCCTAAAAGAATGAAAAAAAGAATATTCGAGAACCCACGCCGAGTTGGGGTTTAGCCGCGTCATCGACAGTGACTTGACGGCGTGGCTTTTGACAACATTTTTCATGCTTCTTGTCTTCAAAATTGAAAGTCAAAGCTAGTTTTAACTAAATATAATGTATTATTAGATGATTATGTGGATTAGTGTTAACGGATTACTGTTAACTAGTTAGGGTGGAGGGTATAGTCAATCACCCTAGGGTGTTTGAGTGAAATCCTACCCAATAATAGTATGTCATGTCAACTCCCCATTCTACTCCCCATTTTACACTCAATCACTAGGTATAGTCAAACACCCCTCAATTAAAAAAAAAACTTGATTGGTTGAGAGATCCTCTCTCCTCTCTCCTCTCAATCACTCTCACCCATTTTCGGTAACCACTCACCGAATTCCCCACCCTCTCTCCAACTCAAACACCCAACTCAATCAAGGGGGGTGGTCACCGATCGGTGACTCCCACTCAAACACCCAACTCCCCGCTACTATACCCTCCACCCTTAGTATGATCATGTTGATTATATTAAAGTAAGATGTTTAAGTGCATGATCTTGTATGATTTAGGCTAGGAATGATGATCTAAACGACCCTTTTATGCATTGACGGTTCAGGTTTGTAGGCGGATCAATTTCTACCACCCAGAACGAATATAATTACAATCCTTGCTAATATATGTTGAGCTTTAATAATTTATGTTTAAAAATCTAATCTAATTTGTTACAGTGGTTATATCATTACATTTGTTGATACCTAATCAGAATGTTTCTACCTTTCATGCTGGTACCCATGTGCTTTCATGCTGGTAACTGATCAAAATGAATTGTGAGAAACATGTTCAATATGATTTGGGTCTATGTATAAAAGTAACGATCTGGATTAATCTATCTATCTATTCTAATATAATAAAGTGGTTTTGACTTATGTGTCATCTTTACATAAAACCACCCCGTTATTTTGACAAGTGGCTTTTCTTCTTTCATTATTTATAAAGTTTACTTCTGGCACGTGTCTTTCTTAACCTTGCGAGATTTTCATCAGGTAAACCCACGGTTCTTTCCAAACCCTATTCATCGCCGTAATCATACGTTCCTAATCTATCCATTTATTCATGCGTAATCATCTTCGCAAGATCTTATAATCTTCTCCATCGCCGTTTCCTGATTCTCGATTTTTAGTCAAGATACCACAGGTAAAGCTTCTTTAGTTTTTGATTTTGCATGCTTTTTGAGGTTTAATTTCAAGATTCTATGATCGTTTTGTTGGGTTTTGTTTGAATTTATATGAAACATTCGTTTAGGGTTCGATTTTCATATGATTTAGGGTTCGATTTTCATATAATTTTGGGTTCGATTTTCTGGTTGTTATTATTATTATTACTATTTTAATTTTGTATGAATATGTTACGATCTGATTGTGGGATTGTGGATTTGGATTTTGGGTTTTGAATCATTAGTGGGATGTATGTATCATCTGTTTTTTTTTTTTTTTTTTTTTTTTTTTTGGGAATTTTAGTGCAAATTATTATTCAGGTTAAGGTACAATTTTGCAGTTTTTTCTTTAATAATGTATAATTAGGTTACGAACTGATTGTGGGTTTGGATTTTAGGTTTTGAATCTTTAGTCTGATGCATATATGATCAGTTTTTTTTTATAATGCATATTATTGTTCAGGTTAAGACTACGAATCCGAAGAAGTATTGTGCCCGTCTCAACACCGGAGTTGTTTCACCTAAATCAACATGTGAAATCATAGGCGACATTTTTTTGGATGATGGAGGTGTTCCACAAAGTCTACACTAAAAGACGTGCATAATAAATCCCTCTATTGTGACCGTTACTTGACTCTTCCCATTCGCAGAAAGATAATGTAGCAAACCAGCGGGAGCATCCGATTTTGTTGCTTGCAAATGTTCATATTCGTCAAATTCCTAAACCTGACCAGCAGCCCAAGGTCAGTCACACATTAAATCACTGTGCAGTTAATCGGTGTTATAAAATGACGATCTGCTAAATGATTATTTATAACGTGTCAGTTTTCCTGAACTTGAACTAGCCATACATGTTTAGAAATAGAATTACATGACTGTTGACTCAAAAGCATATACTGTCACAACATGATATAGAAACAGTAAAGATTATACATACTACTAAATCGTTACTTCAGTGAAGATGATTATGGTGATGGTTTTCTACTTTTCTTCATATATCATGGTTAGTTTCTGTAACACCCTTATTATTATTTAAAGGTTTTCGTATAATTTACGAAAACAAACGAGTAATTATGATTTCAAATACATTGAAAATACGGGTTCATTAAACTTTATTTACAGAATTAAAAACTATACAACATATTATGGGTGAGTTCGTCATTTTACATAACAACGATACAAAGTGCGGAAGCTTATTTCTTGATCGTGTTCGATTCTTCGTTGTGCTTGATCGTCCTCCGGTGCTAAAATTATACCTGAAATCATAAAAAATGGGTTGGATTAGTCATACGTAACTTAAAACGTATTTAAACGAGTCCGGGAAGCGAAACTGATTAAAGTAAAAAAAATTCGCCAAAACAGGGTTTTTCGCGCCACGCGAAGGACCCCAGTTGCTCCCTCGCGCCACGCGAGGGAGACCGTTTTCCAGCAGGTCTGCAGCTCAGTTCAGCTATGCCAGTTTTTACGGAAACAGCCATAACTTCTTCGTTATTGATCCGTTTTACCCGATTCTTTTTCCTACGCGTCCGTAATTTAATCCTCCATCTTATGGAGTTAAAACCCAACATCCAACAAAATAATTTTTTAGAATTTTAAGCCTTCGACTCATCACCTTTTTACCGAATTTTAACCCGTTTATGCATTTTATCAAACAAACATGATTGTTTGATCCCGATTTCACATGAACCTTATAATTTCAATGTTGTCTATCATATTAAGTTCAATTCACAAGTTTATGTATAATCTTAAACTCGTTTATACTTAAATGATTATTTTGACCCGTTAAGGGTATTTAAGCACTTTTCCGCATACATCATACTCGTCTATTTCTAGCATCTTATTTCCATAATATTTATCAAATAATCTTCCACCACAACTATATGTGTGGTGAATTTAATGTAATGTTCTATGTAATCCGAGTTTTATTTCCTCGGATTGTTATTCTACGGTAAGACCCATATAGAGTCGTTTAACCAAAGTCCTACATCTTTCTCCTTCTTGTACCTATTGTAAGCATTTAATTAAGCATAAAACTCATTTCCAAACTACCGTTAAAGGCCATTTGTTCAATTTAGCTTACAAGGGCATAATGGTCCATTTTACCTTTCATTTATGATGAAGGACCTTCACTACTTATTTGCCCAAATTTGTACGTTAGCTATAATCATATTTATACGTACCTGGCTCGGGACAACAAATAGACCCGGTTTTGTACCTTGCTTTAATTGTCACTCAATCTATGGCGACGCATTTATCCGATTCGCCAATTGATCTTGTTAACATAAGACTTGACCAACGCATTAGTCGGTATTGTCAATTGGTGTTATCACCACCATTTGACCCATTTGGACTATATACCCAACGTTATCTATTTAAATCAAAAACATGGGTTTTGATGTCCAATTCATACATCCATCCCATCCCGGATTATATTACCAAATCCTTTATCTCTTAAACTCTTTTCTTACTAATTCAACCCATTTCGGCTTACGCCATGGGCACGCTTTTAACCTTAATTACATTAGTCGACTCTTGACCAATCTCCATTTTCACCAGTTTTCCTCATCATTAGATTACACCACAAAGTAATCTTAACAAAAATCCATATTTCAATATTATCGTTATTGCGATTATTTCATATAGAATAAACGAGTAATCTACATAAGTGCGAAAATTACACTTACCTCTCATCCGGTTTACGCCTTTCTTCACGCGCTTGATTCGTTTAACCGCTTCTTTCTCAAGGCTCCACCTAGCTCGTTAAGCGTCAAACTATTCCCAACATTTACAAGGTGGTTAGACTAGTCATTTAAAATCACGACCATTCCACCTTACTTATTCTCTATGAGACAACCCTCAAAATTATAGGTACTGTACAAATTAATTAATTTCGATTATGTGCTTAATGACTGTGCTTGATTACAACTGACACCTTAAACTGCTTACTGATTTATGTTACATACATACATACATGTGCATCACTTTACATACGGTCGCTCCATTTATTTCATACAGACTCTTAGTGACAAACCTGATGCACAAAGCATAGTTAGCACAGTGAGCGGATAACTCAGACACGTGCTGACAATGCCAGCACATAGACAGACACTATATTGAGGCCAGTATGAGCCAGGGACAAAGTACTACACTAGTATGGGTGTAGGGAAGTGAGGACCATAAGACTGTGTCATTAGGTGATAGACATAGTGCCGGGAAGTGCCTAAAACACACTTTAAATACAGAATTCTGCATTCTTTTATAAAATTCAGCATTGTATTATACCAGTAGAATACACAAATATGGCAGAGTGGTCCTGTGTACTTTCCTAAGTGCCAGGAATGATTTCGTTACAAAAGGATGCATAAAAGACACTATACGGTACAATTTAACGCTTTAACGGAACGATACGTAACCGAGCAACCGGACATTACCCGAGACACCAAAATTTTGTCAGAAACATTATTTTATTATTCCTAAATAATCTTGGTCACAAAAATCCCCACACACTATAGAAACATGACATACACCCACTATTCTAGAAAATTACCCTTAACCTCCTAATTAATTACCTACTTGTGGCATATTTATATAGAAATTTACACCTTGGCCCCTCCCCCCATCTGATTTTCAGTTCTAGAAGGGTGTGGCCCCACCATATATTTTGTATGATCTTGCAAAAATATCATAGTAAGACTTGTATGGACAAGTGTTACACATGCACTCACTCTCTTACCTTCTAAATCTTTACATAATCCTCCAACTTCCAAGAATCATCATCACTTCCCTCTCCCTCTCTCCTCAAAACTGTCCCCCACCTCTCTCTCTCTTCACATCTTCATCTTCCTCAATTACAAATCCATTCTAAGCTTTGAAGTTCATCCATGGAAGTTGCAAGTTAATGGACTTTCAAAGGAGCTTCATTCTAGTCTTCTTCATCATCATCTTTTCTTCATCTTTGCACTAGAGAATCATCCCTAGCTTTGTGCTAGTAGTAAGTCTTACACCTTGCTTCATTTTTTTCTTAGTCAAGATATGTAGTATGATGAAATCTACAAAGAACACTAAAAAGTTTAAACAAGAAATATGAACAAGAAACATGCTGATTTACATTTTCAGCCGACTTCAACAGGCTGTAACTGGACCATTATAAATCGAAAAACTGATTTTCTGAAGCCTAAATTATCTAATTTTGAACAACCGATCAAATGGCGCTGGAATAGTAATTTTTCGAGGTCGTTTACTATTTTTAAGGAACTGTTTTTAGACAGCAGCTCAAGCTGCGATTTTTCTGCTGAAAAAGTATGTTGTATACGGAGTCATAACCTAAAAACCGAATAGAATTAGCTCATGAAATTTTTACTGTAGATGGCCACTGTTGTCGCCGTAATTCTCCCACTGGAATTTCGTCAATCGGGCTTACGATTAATTTTCAGTGAATTATTCCGTAGACTGCAGTCAGAAAGTGACAAATCTGATTGCAGTCCGGTAAATGAATTTCTATAAAATATTGGTAATGAACTGGACCCCGATATTTTTACACAATAAAATTTTGAACTCTTATGACATCCTGTAAAAATTTGGGAATTTTTGGAGAAGGTTAACTATTTTATTAAAATGCTCGAAAACAGTCCAGTTTTGATTAATAAAGCTGAAATGACATAAGTAGTATATTGCATGTATGATTGTCGGGTTGGCTATGTGATAACAATCTACGGGATGTTTGTAAAAGAAAATGATATGATATTAAGCATGGACACCTCTATTTACAAAGGAGACTATGGCGAAATTTTCCGAAAATCCTAACACTTAGTAAACATTTTTCTAAACAAGTGGTTACTAGCATATTTTAGACTATGTTTCTCAAACATAAAACTCGCCATAATTTTTATAACGAAATACGAAGTATCGGAGGTTGGTTTTATACAGGAATATGGTTAAATATGTATTCTCTAAAATGGGACTTAAAAATATAATTCCAATACGAACAGACATATGTAAAATATCCCATCATTGGGAAGGAAATACGAATACACAAGTATGAGAAGTATTATTACTAAAATATTGAAGACACTTTAAAACGTAACTCAAAGGCACTAATCAATACTAAGACAAGGCACGACCCGTTCGTCTAATAGACGTTAGACCATTGTAGGTAGTCGTGTTTGCTGAGGAGATTTGGGTTACGAGTACCGAAGACGCAATACTGTGAGTTCATGTCCCCCTTTTCTCTTAACTATTTTCAGTTTTACACCTCAGGGGTGAAATACATGTTACAGACATTTACAGACATTTATTTACATGGTATGGTTAGCTTAAGGAGGGTTTTTATTACGCGAACACGTGAGTGGTGGGCACAACACTTAAGGCCATCAATCCTCGTTGTAGGACCGAGGGACATTAGTGATAGATCTATTTGGGTGTAGCGAGCCCCACTCCTGAGTCCGCTGAGTGGACCATGAGATGACTAAGTGCCCGACGCACAAATCCGCTAGGTTTGAGTCTTCCTGCATCACTTCACACTTTTCATTGGCTTTGCAACCCAATGGTGGTCTCTTTTTCCTTAATTGTTACATACCAGGGATTTTTATACATACAGACATTTTTACAAAGGATTATACCTACTCACTTACACATGAACTCGCTCAACGTTATGTTGACTTTTCAAATTACATGTATTTCAGGAAACTAACGGATCTGGCACGGTATGCACGTATTTTCAAGCCGCGTTTGAATAATGAAGTCACTCAGGCCCCTGTTAACAGGCCACCCTCTGATTCCAGAGTATATTCGATTTCAGACTCCCTTGAGTCTGTGACAATTACAGCCTTATAGACGGCTGGGTCACATCTTTCTACTACTGACACGGACAACGACGCCATTATGACTGCTGCAGTAACACCTGCTCGAGGCACCACACCGTTACCCGACCCAGGGCCGCTCCTGAGTTAGCTTCTACACCTTTTGGGACAACTTGATGTTGCACCTACTGATCCTGCACCCTTACTTGATCATGACCCTATTTCTTTTGACTTACCAGACAATGCATCCCTTATACCCGACCCAGTACCTGCACCTAATGACCTTCTTATCAGTTGAGACGTTTGCACCTGCACCTTCACCCGCTGATGTTGCTCTTGTGAAGACCGATGTCTATTGCACCAACATGCCTATCGCTTTCTTTCAAGACATACCTGCACCCCGGAAGGGTACTCTAGGTCAGCACCCGCGTAACGATCCTTTTGCTACAACAACATTTTCTACGGTCTTACGGGCACACCGTTTACTACTTTCACCTCTACAACGCTGGACGAGCCGATTTGATGGTTCCTACAATACACTATGCTAATTTTAGACCCTTACCATCCCTCACATTATGGAGGCCACACATGAGATGAGTTGCTCCTGTAATACCAACTACAGTTTGAGGATATGAGTCGCAGAACGTTGGAGAGCTGACACCACATTTGGTAACTTCAAATGCCAAACATTACATAACTAAAAGCATGATTTAAGTATTTACATCACAAGACAGCATATTGTCTGAAAAGTTTATATAAAACACCACGTCCTCCACCCTATTTATTGCCAGCATACTTTGATCCTCCACATTTATCAAGGTTCCTTTTGCGCTCTCAACCATTACTATTACACCGTTCCCAGGATTCTGATGCTCATTTCTTTACTATCGAGCGGCAGAGCAGATAATTACTTCGACGTGTACACAAGCTCAAGGAGGAAGTCCACGCACGTTAAACAATTTATTTTTCTTTCCTCCTCCTCAGACACTGGTATGGTGATTTCTGGATTATGCGGATTACATTGCTTTCAAGTAAAGACACTAATGATAAGCCGAGTTTTTGAAGACTTTTAAAGACCACTTCAGGCTATGTGATTTTGATACACTAATACGTTTAATGGACAAGGGTAGGGTGACCCTGTGTCCCTATTGATGTGATACATTTTGGAAGGCAATACAATTGTGGTCAGGGAATAATGAGGGCCCAAATCATTATAAAACATGCGACAATACTTTATGGCCAATGACCAACGAAACTCCGTCGCTATGTCTCCATTAAGCACGTTATTAATCTATATGTGTGTACAATAATTATAATGTTACGTGCTTGCTTACTATGCTCTCATTAAACAAAATTACCAAATTTCTTGGTTATACTATGATTATACTATTGCTTGATGGGTTGGTATGATAACCTAATATGTGTGTGTACATACAACTATATGCACTCCCCGAACGAATGAGACCTGACCTGACCAACCTTCTTCTCAGAAGATGTCGATACAAGGGAACGTCGATACCAACAACCCTCTGCCGACAACGGCAGAGACAGAACTGCAAGGGCGCATCTCGCAAGCCATCTGGGGATAACAAGAGAAAGCTCGTGAATTTCAAGAAGGTTACTCGGGTAAGTAACGAGAAGAAGGCCAAAAAGGGAAAGGATTACAAGGGTATCCTACCTAGGTGCGACAATTGTTTACGTTATCATGTCGGGCGATGTAAATACGGAAAATGTGATAACTGTGGCAAGAGGGGGCATCCCAAGGAAACTTGTAGGCAAGGTACTGAAAGTAGAAATGGGGGCCAAGATGGTAGTGAGAATCACGGAGAAAACAACGACAACGACAACTATCAAGGAAGGATGAGTGACAAACAAAAACGTGCTCAAGGCTGCCTTAACTGTGGAAGCAAAAAGCATTTCCGAAGATACTGCCCTAAGAAGAATCAGGCACGAGGATAAAAGCTCAGTAGCAGAGCTAGGGGAGCACACCAGGAATCCATGCGTGGATATCGGTACGTCCCATAATAGTCAACATGATGCATCTGTGCTACTTGTTATTATTACAAACTTTAGCTTCAGAGTTTGAAAGTGTACATGGTTTAGTAGTAAGTAAGTAGATAATCCGCAATCGAAAGAACTAGCTAATGGGAAGCTAGTGGAAGCCAACGCAGTAACTAGAGACGACAAGATAGAACCCGGAGGGCATAAGTTTACTGGTTACTCTACTACCAATTGGGTTGGGAGGCTTCAACGAGATAATTGGGATGGATTAATTTCCAAGTGATCAAGCGAAGATTGATGTCCGCACCCCGATGGCAAATAAAGGAACGATCGTGACTCATGAAACAGGATACGCCCCTACAAATTACTAATTGCTGGAGGGCACGAAAGCTGTTGCGTAAAGGATGATTTGTTTTCTTGGCTCATGTCAGGGACAAGGGAACCAAAGAACCAAAACTCGAAGATATTCCTGTGATAAGGAATATCCTGAAAGTTCTTCCCAAAGACTTACCAAAATTATCTCCTCAACAATTGGTCGAATCTCGCATCGATCTTATTCCAGGCACTGCGCCTGTAGTCGCTACACCTTAGCGACTTACACCTTCGGAGATGCAAGGATTGGCAGTGTAACCGCAGAGGTGGATGGAGAAGGAAGATAACAGACCAAAATTCCCTTTCGGGCAACCCCCTTTCTGCTTGTCAATTAGAAGGACGATAGCTTTCATACAAACATCAAACAACCAGGATCCGGACGAGCTGACCCACGAGAGTCGATAACTCTTGATAAGGATCAACAAATTTCCTACTAAACCGACTATGAGGGTTGAACTACTATTTCACAACTGATCGACGATCGAGTGTCATTAGTTGTAAATTCAGGAATAAAGTATACCGTGGAGATTGTGGGACAATAATTTGTTTCCAAACATACACAAAAATGGTGTTTCCTACACTATGCACGAACAGAGTTACACAGAATACGAAACCTTGGGGATTTAGAAAGCTTATGCTTAGGACCTTTGGGAACCCAGGTCCAAACTCGTAAAAGTTGTTACCTAGGGACCACATTTGTTAACCCAAGCAAACACCTTTAACCTGACATACATACTATTTCAGTTAACCAAATAGAAAGTACTTAAATTTCTCTTGTCGAAACCTTCACTTTTGCTTCTAGCAAGTAGATGTTTGCATCTCTACTCCCCTAATGGTAGTTGCACCACGTTGATTTTTTTCGCTGAGAGCGAACACTCAATTACTTCGAATATTTGGTCGTTTCCCCATTTTAGCAAACACTCATTGTTTCACTACTTGAAAACTCACATATTACGCATGCACCTTCTACTACGCGTGCGGTTTCATTTCAAGCGCTTCATTGAAGTTCGAATATTATGTTGCTAAACCTAATCACTGGGTTGTGATTCAAATGACTTACATTATTGTTATTGTTGACTCTTTTGTTACCAAGTCAACACACTTTCTTGAAACTGCTTTCGTTCAAGTTACGTTCATAGTTCATAATCGTAACCGTGCTGGGATTCCCTTGTTGATGCATACGTTTATTACCGGATTACGCCAGAACCAAGTTCAATTGCTTGAACTTATTCATTTCGCCTATTCAGTTTAAGACGTCATATGATGTATTGGGAGCGTCATATTCAAACATTTGTGCAAAGATTCTTTCATTACGAGTCGTAGTATATTCGGTTGATCTACAACTCCACTAAATCGTTTGATTGACTTCGACACCTTGAGGTGATATTTTCACATAATTGAAGCTTGTGCTAATTGCGTTACTCACTTCATATATGGATTTAAATTATTTGCTCTAAATCCATCTAGTTTATCACAATTAAAGCAGTCTCAACACAGTTGTGTGTTAAGGCAATGGTACATATATTCATTCCATAGCACAATGTACCTCTTAACGATTCTTTCATTGTCTATCGAATACCTTGCGGTATTTAATACTTTTTCACCTTCGATAAAAAACAGTGGCTCTTTGATATTCTTTGTTCAACTGGAAACTTTACGACATTGTGTAAATCAAACCTTCGGGTTGCCTTTGTACACTTTCATTAAATTTCAGGCACGGTAGACTTGTTTAGTCACCACTATTATTGAATCTCGTCATTTCGACACCCTGTGGTGTCATTATCTTGTGCTAACCATGGTCAACTGTTTCACCCAAAACTACATATACTTTTGTTGACTTGTCATTAAAACATTTCTGATGCAACTACGAATCAAGACCGTGATACACCAAATTCGCTTATATTCCATTCGGTGTACCTTCGAAACTTAAGAGTGCCAACACACTAAACCTTTCCGTTCATTTAATCGGGAGATTTACAGATCACTTTACTACTACGTTTGGGTTATTGATTTTGAGTTCATATAGTTGATGCTACAGTTGTGAAAACTCGTTGGCATATTGTGACCGACTATCTAAGTATCCTAATAGACAAGACTCCTCGTTTGTGGAACCCCTGTTAACTGGATTACACTAGACTATACGTCGATACGTCTTGTACCCTCGACACCAAATGCTAAAAGCACATACCTTTTAACCATTGGATTCGTGATGTTATATATATATATTCTTGGACTTACTTGAAGTGAATAAGGTTTGATTCGGTTTGGTGATTCTCTACCCTGGTACTATTCATATACTTACATGCATACCGAAACCCTAAGGAATTAAGGTAGTACAAATTTCGAGGACGAAATTTTCTTAACGGGGGGAGAATGTGACAACCCTCAAAATTACAGGTACTGTACAAATTAATTAATTTCGATTATGTGCTTAATGACTGTGCTTGATTACAACTGACACCTTAAACTGCTTACTGATTTATGTTACATACATACATACATGTGCATCACTTTACATACGGTCGCTCCATTTATTTCATACAGACTCTTAGTGACAAACCTGATGCACAAAGCACAGTTAGCACAGTGAGCGGATAACTCAGACACGTGCTGACAATGCCAGCACATAGACAGACACTATATTGAGGCCAGTATGAGCCAGGGACAAAGTACTACACTAGTATGGGTGTAGGGAAGTGAGGACCATAAGACTGTGTCATTAGGTGATAGACATAGTGCCGGGAAGTGCCTAAAACACACTTTAAATACAGAATTCTGCATTCTTTTATAAAATTCAGCATTGTATTATACCAGTAGAATACACAAATATGGCAGAGTGGTCCTGTGTACTTTCCTAAGTGTCAGGAATGATTTCGTTACAAAAGGATGCATAAAAGACACTATACGGTACAATTTAACGCTTTAACGGAACGATACGTAACCGAGCAACCGGACATTACCCGAGACACCAAAATTTTGTCAGAAACATTATTTTATTATTCCTAAATAATCTTGGTCACAAAAATCCCCACACACTATAGAAACATGACATACACCCACTATTCTACAAAATTACCCTTAACCTCCTAATTAATTAATTACCTACTTGTGGCATATTTATATAGAAATTTACACCTTGGTCCCTCCCCCCCATCTGATTTTCGGTTCTAGAAGGGTGTGGCCCCACCATATATTTTGTATGATCTTGCAAAAATATCATAGTAAGACTTGTATGGACAAGTGTTACACATGCACTCACTCTCTTACCTTCTAAATCTTTACATAATCCTCCAACTTCCAAGAATCATCATCACTTCCCTCTCCCTCTCTCCTCAAAACCGTCCCCCACCTCTCTCTCTCTTCACATCTTCATCTTCCTCAATTACAAATCCATTCTAAGCTTTGAAGTTCATCCATGGAAGTTGCAAGTTGAAGGGCTTTCAAAGGAGCTTCATTCTAGTCTTCTTCAACATCTTTTCTTCATCTTTGCACTAGAGAACCATCCCTAGCTTTGTGCTAGTAGTAAGTCTTACACCTTGCTTCATTTTTTTCTTAGTCAAGATATGTAGTATGATGAAATCTACAAAGAACACTAAAAAGTTTAAACAAGAAATATGAACAAGAAACATGCTGATTTACATTTTCAGCCGACTTCAACAGGCTGTAACTGGACCATTATAAATCGAAAAACTGATTTTCTGAAGCCTAAATTATGTAATTTTGAACAACCGATGAAATGGCGCAGGAATCGTAATTTTTCGAGGTCGTTTACTATTTTTAAGGAACTGTTTTTAGACAGCAGCTCAAGCTGCGATTTTTCTGCTGAAAAAGTATGTTGTATACGGAGTCATAACCTAAAAACCGAATAGAATTAGCTCATGAAATTTTTACTGTAGATGGCCACTGTTGTCGCCGTAATTCTCCCACTGGAATTTCGTCAATCGGACTTACGATTAATTTTTAGTGAATTATTCCGTAGACTGCAGTCAGAAAGTGACAAATCTGATTGTAGTCCGGTAAATGAATTTTTATAAAATATTGCTAATGAACTGGACCCCGATATTTTTACACAATAAAATTTGGAACGCTTTTGACATCCTGTAAAAATTTGGGAATTTTTGGAGAAGGTTAACTATTTTATTAAAATGCTCGAAAACAGTCCAGTTTTGATTAATAAAGCTGAAATGACATAACTAGTATATTGCATGTATGATTGTCGGGTTGGCTATGTGAGAACAATCTACGGGATGTTTGTAAAAGAAAATGATATGCTATTAAGCATGGACACCTCTATTTACAAAGGAGACTATGGCGAAATTTTCCGAAAATCCTAACACTTAGTAAACATTTTTCTAAACAAGTGGTTACTAGCATATTTTAGACTATGTTTCTCAAACATAAAACTCGCCATAATTTTTATAACGAAATACGGAGTATCGGAGGTTGGTTTTATACAGGAATATGGTTAAATATGTATTCTCTAAAATGGGACTTAAAAATATAATTCCAATACGAACAGACATATGTAAAATATCCCATCATTGGGAAGGAAATACGAATACACAAGTATGAGAAGTATTATTACTAAAATATTGAAGACACTTTAAAACGTAACTCAAAGGCACTAATCAATACTAAGACAAGGCACGACCCGTTCGTCTAATAGACGTTAGACCATTGTAGGTAGTCGTGTTTGCTGAGGAGATTTGGGTTACGAGTACCGAAGACGCAATACTGTGAGTTCATGTCCCCCTTTTCTCTTAACTATTTTCAGTTTTACACCTCAGGGGTGAAATACATGTTACAGACATTTACAGACATTTATTTACATGGTATGGTTAGCTTAAGGAGGGTTTTTATTACGCGAACACGTGAGTGGTGGGCACAACACTTAAGGCCATCAATCCTCGTTGTAGGACCGAGGGACATTAGTGATAGATCTATTTGGGTGTAGCGAGCCCCACTCCTGAGTCCGCTGAGTGGACCATGAGATGACTAAGTGCCCGACGCACAAATCCGCTAGGTTTGAGTCTTCCTGCATCACTTCACACTTATCATTGGCTTTGCAACCCAATGGTGGTCTCTTTTTCCTTAATTGCTACATACCAGGGATTTTTATACATACAGACATTTTTACAAAGGATTATACCTACTCACTTACACATGAACTCGCTCAACGTTATGTTGACTTTTCAAATTACATGTATTTCAGGAAACTAACGGATCTGGCACGGTATGCACGTATTTTCAAGCCGCGTTTGAATAATGAAGTCACTCAGGGTTTAGAAGGTGTAACCTCTTCCTGGACGGGTTATATATACCTAAACCTGGTTTTGTTTAGAGTCTTTGCTAAGTCTTTATGAACTCAAATAAATCAAGTTGAGGTTTGTAAATTATTTTGTGATTGTTGAAAATGGGATTTTTCTAAACTTTATTAATGAATGAAAATCTTTTGGTTTTATCATATAACATTGTTATGATTGATTGCTATGGTATTAAGAAGTCACACCAAATAACCCACGCTTCCGCAAAAGTCAGGGTGTGACACTTTATGTCGAAGCTACTATTCGACTTCAAGATTAGTTAACTTAGTTTATTAAAGCTAACTACTTTCAATCACATGATTTACAACATTAAGTTCAAATCAACATGATGATTATAACTCTTCTTGTTTCATATTTCATTTAACTAGCCATATTATTCAAATACGCGTTTCGTTCTAAATTTCAATATTTAGCTTTCTCTTAGGCGTTTTATCAAACACCTAGTGAGCATACTTTTATAAAATTAACAATCAAACTCCATGATTACATATCTTGCCAATTTCAACATCTTTTTACTAAATAATCGTCTAACTCATGGTTAAATGTCAAGATTAACTTCATAGAGTTAAAATAACACTAGTTTGATAATCATGATTCTAGTGTTTATCATGTTTCTACAAAACCCATTAAACACCTAGATAGTGATCATGAGTTTTACTAACATGCACTCAAATCCCTTAGTTTATTAGCTAGGGTTTATTTCAAATCATGCATACATCCTATTTTCACCCAAATAACCATCATTCAAGATCAATTTTCGAACTTCTAGGGTTCATCAAGAATCTGAGATGGAACAAAATACTGAAATTCGACATACCTTATGATCCCATAAGCTTGGTGATTGTTTTTATGTGTTCATGTATACGATTTGGCTCTGATTCACCCTTCAATTTGGTGAATTTCTTGAAGTTTAGGGTTGAGTTTTGAGAGCTCCTTGTGGCTCTGATGAAATAGCAGACACCACATACGTATGTGTGGTTTGTGTTTTTTTTTTATTAAACTTCATTACATTTGCCCATGTTTAGTCCCTCAAGTTTAGAGATTCATAAATGAAACTATAACTCATAGTTTATTATTTAATTACCAATTACTAACTAGGTTAATTTTTACGTAGTTAACTTAGTGGGTTCCGGGAGTTAAAAACCCGTTTTATTTTAAGTCCCGTTGACTCGGGCTCTTATAAACTAGATTCCTTAATTCTTTGATTCGCTCGTATTTAATTATTAGGGTTTCTTATTTAAATCCAATTATTTACCGGGTTATTTTTTACTGCTAACGGTACTTTACCCGTCTTTTAGCATTAACAGAGTTTGATTACCAAACCCGTTTTCGGGGTGTTACAAGTCTACCCCCTTAAAGAGGTTTCGTCCTCGAAACCTTTCTTACATAGTTCATCGAGTTCTAAACTCGATGCGTTTGACCTGAGTAATCTTTTAAGCATTACTCATACTTTAACCAATTGTTAGTATTACCAGAAGAATTATGGTAATATCTCTTTGGTTACAGAACATCTACGTACCTCATACGACATAATGTAACTTGAAATAACGTAATTCCGTTATTTCTACTAGTTTAGTTAACTTAGCGATATCCATCGCTTTTATATATTATCGAACTCTTTGTGAATCCGTTACCTTGACCCGTTTAAAGGTCTTTAGTGAAATCTTTCACTTTTAGCAACTATTTCTTTTGTTTTAAAATTCATTTATTCGGTTCAGTTACTCCGAATCCTCCGCTTACGAGCAAAACAAATTTCTCAATTCGAATTGCTGACCTTCACCGGTCTCACTAACTAGACTTATTAGTCCAGTTACTTTTTACCGCTCCCTTGGTTATAATGTGATTCTATTTCATATTGCATTTCCTAACCGTGATCGCGTCACATCATGTTTAATTTATATCAACCTTTCATTTTCGAAAATATCACTTTTCGAATATATCGTCTTGCGCCTATAAGTGTCAAGACTTGAATCTTCCATGCTTACTATTCAAATTCCTATCATAATTTATATTTGTAAAAAAGTTATTTCTTACTAAAACCGAAGTTTTAGTTTAGGATCTTCTCTTAACCTTTGTCAATTATCCATACCAGGATATTGACAGTCCATAATTTATTCCTTTATAGTCTTAGTTTTATGCGGGGATTCTCAACTGATTCCCTCGCTTTATCTAATTAACCGCGTTAGTCTGTCAACATGTTTATTTCGCGCTTGTCTTATATTTAACAAGTGCTTTGTATCTGTTATGACAATATCTTGACTTCAAATAGTTTTACCGGCTAGACTAATCAGTCGCCGTCACTTTATACCCCGTCACCCGGGTATACTATTTTGCAACCTCCGGCCTTATGTGTGTATAAGATTTTCTAAATCACTTCATACCACTTATGTTTTGTTAAAACGTTGTTTTTGACTAAAAACCGAATTTTTAGTTTTACGTTTCCTCTTTGTCTCACTAGTTTGCGTTTTTCCTGTATATATTCCTTTATGACCCATCACGTAGGTTCATTAATGTTTCGCGCTTCCATTATTCAGTTTGCGCTTACTTGCACTACTTAGTTTTTATACCTTATTTATCTCGTTTGACTTGTTCGTGTGAAATTTCATCACTTGTGAACATCAAACTCCATTCTTTATTCGACCCGTTCAACTTTAAAATAGTTGAGCGTAGTTACTAACATTTCTGTTTGCAAATTTTCATTGTCTTTTAGTCATGACACATATTCCGAGTCTTTTGACTTTCTATTTCGCGTTCCCGTCTCTCGGTTTACGCCTTCTTTCCAAATCCTACCCATTCATCGGGTATCTTTACCGTAATCATTTTCAAGTAACCATTCTTATATGGTTTTAGACGTTATTTTAATTTATTTGGTCGTCTTCGCGAGATCCATCGCTTTTATTCTAATTAATCCTTTATTCTTTATTCAATTCGTTTGACTTCTCCATGTGAATTTCATCACTTGTGACAGTCAAACTTTTATCCCTATGCCTTAGCATTCCTATTGGTCGATCTGTATTTTTCTTTTTACTTGATCCTTGTCCCTTCTCTCGGGCTCGTTATCCTTACGTAATACGCTTCCGTCATCCGACTTACGTTTACGTTTACTATCAAATATCTTACTTATTTGATTCATTTGGGTACCATTTAAATTAGTCCCATTCACCCCACCCTTACTACATCGGACATAAATGTGTCCATCATAAGAAGTTCATGGTACCACGTGTTCACTACATACTTGGCCAGAGTAAGCGATCAACACCTGGTATACATGACCTTTTTATAATTTTCACATTACACCCCATGTAAGTAATGCCTCTATATGTTTCTCTTGGAAACAATATCCCGAATACATTTTCTATTCGGGTTTTTCCAAGTTTTTAATCTACATATGCAACTTTCAATTTCTACATATTTGTTGCATATTACTATTTATGCAATTAAATTTAAAAATGTGCACCTAGTAATGTTTGCCCTAACGGGCTTCTCTTGCCATTAACTTTGTTCGCGGTCGTTACGCGATTTAGTCCTTGGTGAGCATGCTCCACTTGTCATACTTCGGACCGTTCTTCTGTCATATCCGTAATTTGTTAAACTCTCGCTATCCTCATCTGCGAGTGTCCTTCAACTAAAACATATACAACAGTTAGTAATTTCAACATTAAAGGATGCTCGTATTATAATACAAGGCTTTTCTACTATACGCATCAACGTGTGTAATTTCGTTGACTATATCTATTCTATATCGTTTTTATTGGTGTAACGTGTATTACACGATAACCATATGCGTTGTTCTCAACACTTTAATCATACTAAACCTTTGATATACATGTACTTACCGGATTTGCGATCAAGCCTCGAACCGAACACATTTGTCAACAACCTTGAGCTCTGATTACCAACTTGTAACACCCTTATTATTATTTAAAGGTTTTCGTATAATTTACGAAAACAAACGAGTAATTATGATTTCAAATACATTGAAAATACGGGTTCATTAAACTTTATTTACAGAATTAAAAACTATACAACATATTATGGGTGAGTTCGTCATTTTACATAACAACGATACAAAGTGCGGAAGCTTATTTCTTGATCGTGTTTGGTTCTTCGTTGTGCTTGATCGTCCTCCGGTGCTAAAATTATACCTGAAACTCATAAAACATGAGTTGGATTAGTCATACGTAACTTAAAACGTATTTAAACGAGTCCGGGAAGCGAAACTGATTAAAATAATTTTTTTTCGCCAAAACAGGGTTTTTCGCGCCACGCGAAGGAACCCAGTTGCTCCCTCGCACCACGCGAGGGAGACCGTTTTCCAGCAGGTCTGCAGCTCAGTTCAGCTATGCCAGTTTTTACGGAAACGGCCATAACTTCTTCGTTATTGATCCGTTTTACCCGATTCTTTTTCCTACGCGTCCGTAATTTAATCCTCTATCTTATGGAGTTAAAATCCAACATCCAACAAAATAAATTTTTAGAATTTTAAGCCTTCGACTCATCACCTTTTTACCGAATTTTAACCCGTTTATGCATTTTATCAAACAAACATGATTGTTTGATCCCGATTTCACATGAACCTTATAATTTCAATGTTGTCTATCATATTAGGTTCAATTCACAAGTTTATGTATAATCTTAAACTCGTTTATACTTAAATGATTATTTTGACCCGTTAAGGGTATTTAAGCACTTTTCCGCATACATCATACTCGTCTATTTCTAGCATCTTATTTCCACAATATTTATCAAATAATATTCCACCACAACTATATGTGTGGTGAATTTAATGTAATGTTCTATGTAATCTGAGTTTTATTTCCTCGGATTGTTATTCTACGGTAAGACCCATATAGAGTCGTTTAACCAAAGTCCTACATCTTTCTCCTTCTTGTACCTATTGTAAGCATTTAATTAAGCATAAAACTCATTTCCAAACTACCGTTAAAGGCCATTTGTTCAATTTAGCTTACAAGGGCATAATGGTCCATTTTACCTTTCATTTATGATGAAGGACCTTCACTACTTATTTGCCCAAATTTGTACGTTAGCTATAATCATATTTATACGTACCTGGCTCGGGACAACAAATAGACCCGGTTTTGTACCTTGCTTTAATTATCACTCAATATATGGCGACGCATTTATCCGATTCGCCAATTGATCTTGTTAACATAAGACTTGACCAACGCATTAGTCGGTATTGTCAAATGGTGTTATCACCACCATTTGACCCATTTGGACTATATACCCAACGTTATCTATTTAAATCAAAAACATGGGTTTTGATGTCCAATTCATACATCCATCCCATCCCGGATTATATTACCAAATCCTTTATCTCTTAAACTCTTTTCTTACTAATTCAACCCATTTCGGCTTACGCCATGGGCACGCTTTTAACCTTAATTACATTAGTCGACTCTTGACCAATTTCCATTTTCACCATTTTTCCTCATCATTAGATTACACCACAAAGTAATCTTAACAAAAATCCATATTTCAATATTATCGTTATCGCGATTTTTTCGTATAGAATAAACGAGTAATCTACATAAGTGCGAAAATTACACTTACCTCTCATCCGGTTTACGCCTTTCTTCACGCGCTTGATTCGTTTAACCGCTTCTTTCTCAAGCCTCCACCTAGCTCGTTAAGCGTCAAACTATTGCCAACATTTACAAGGTGGTTAGACTAGTCATTTAAAATCACGACCATTCCACCTTACTTATTCTCTATGTCGAAGCTACTATTCGACTTCAAGATTAGTTAACTTAGTTTATTAAAGCTAACTACTTTCAATCACATGATTTACAACATTAAGTTCAAATCAACATGATGATTATAACTCTTCTTGTTTCATATTTCATTTAACTAGCCATATTATTCAAATACGCGTTTCGTTCTAAATTTTAATATTTAGCTTTCTCTTAGGCGTTTTATCAAACACCTAGTGAGCATACTTTTATAAAATTAACAATCAAACTCCATGATTACATATCTTGCCAATTTCAACATCTTTTTACTAAATAATCGTCTAACTCATGGTTAAATGTCAAGATTAACTTCATAGAGTTAAAATAACACTAGTTTGATAATCATGATTCTAGTGTTCATCATGTTTCTACAAAACCCATTAAACACCTAGATAGTGATCATGAGTTTTACTAACATGCACTCAAATCCCTTAGTTTATTAGCTAGGGTTTATTTCAAATCATGCATACATCCTATTTTCACCCAAATAACCATCATTCAAGATCAATTTTCGAACTTCTAGGGTTCATCAAGAATCTGAGATGGAACAAAATACTGAAATTCGACATACCTTATGATCCCATAAGCTTGGTGATTGTTTTTATGTGTTCATGCATACGATTTGGCTCTGATTCACCCTTCAATTTGGTGAATTTCTTGAAGTTTAGGGTTGAGTTTTGAGAGCTCCTTGTGGCTGATGAAATCGCAGACACCACATACGTATGTGTGGTTTGTGTTTTTTTTTTTATTAAACTTCATTACATTTGCCCATGTTTAGTCCCTCAAGTTTAGAGATTCATAAATGAAACTATAACTCATAGTTTATTATTTAATTACCCATTACTAACTAGGTTAATTTTTACCTAGTTAACTTAGTGGGTTCCGGGAGTTAAAAACCCGTTTTATTTTAAGTCCCGTTGACTCGGGCTCTTATAAACTAGATTCCTTAATTCTTTGATTCGCTCGTATTTAATTATTAGGTTTTCTTATTTAAATCCAATTATTTACCGGGTTATTTTTACTGCTAACGGTACTTTACCCGTCTTTTAGCATTAACATAGTTTGATTACCAAACCCGTTTTTGGGGTGTTACAGTTTCTAGCTTTTTATAGTACTATTCATATTGGTTTGGTTAATCACTGATGAGCTCACCTTCGTTGGTTCCATTGGACAGGTATGTCAGGTGATTGGTATTGTTGATGTGAGGGATTACTGCGGTTTTGGAGGTTTTGAAAATGATGAAACATACTGAAACCTTTGTTCAATACTTCAATCTGGGCACACATTCCAAATCTTAAAAGTTAACGATGAATAGACAAAACCAACTTTTCGGTAATTCACCATGACCTCCAACTGATTTAAAACGAAAAAAGAAGACATACACTGGATGTTAGCTGTAATGGAAATAATAATTACCAGGCAATCAGTATCTGTATGTATTTGGTGCAAGCATACGCCCGAGGAAGGTTTTATTTGGTACGATTTGTACGCTGGTAGATCTCAGATCATGGAAACTTTAATGTTGATGGGGCCGAAGCATACCAAATGGTTAGTCGTATTATAAACTTCCTTTTTTATTCTTTTAATTAAAATCTACAGGTTTATAAATATTTTTGTAGGAATTTTGGATCAGACATATTGATGGATCACCTTCAAGTTAGACGCAGAGAGACAGAACATGGTCCTGCTGCATCTTGAAGCAGCAAAAGAGCGAGGAGTTCCCGGGATGATATATAATATCTTCTTTTCTATGAGTTAACATAGATTGAACTGGCTGGCAATACAAGGGGGGTTGATGATAGAGATACGCACAAAAGACGAGTTGAATTATTATTTGATGTCATGTATCTTCAATCTTTTTTTTATGATTGAACTCGCAATACAAGAGTTTATTCCATTTGAGGGGTCAAGAGGTCGAAAAAATCAACATGGCACAAGCGGTGAGTAGTCCCTGGGTGTTTGAGTTTGCCGCATACAAAATGGGGATGGCGGCGGTGTTACCGCGTGGTAACCCCTTCACCGCCACGTTCACCCTTAATCATATCACCTTTGTCTTTACTATAATATACATGGCAAACTTGTAATGCCAGTAGCCTTTGAACTTTTGAGCGTATGCATGATGAAATGTTCTTAGCACCAGGGTTGTGGAATAGATTATTTAACTATGTAAATATGATACTTAACATAATTTTATCTTATTTTTGAGTTGTCATTAGTGGTATTTCTTTCACTTTTTATAGTTTAAGAAATGAATACCTTCTGTGTACTATTTGATAAAACTAAATCAGATAGATCTTTTATTTCAAAGTTGCATATCTTTAATAACACATGGAAACTATATCGTTAAAATTCAAATATATAAATATCAACCATAAAGAATTTCAATCATAAGTATTTAATGGCTATGAAAACTATAACTGTAACTTTATATTTCATTATTATTTTAATCACAACTACTTTTTGAGATTTCTGAATTTTATCGTTTTCATCCTGTAACGCAGAGTTAACACCTTTTTTGCTAATCTTTTGGTCCCATCTTTACAATTTTCATTTTTTCCTTATTAAATGTAAAAGGTAATTTTACTTATATGATGTATTTACAGATTTATGATATATCATTTTTATTATTCAGCCCGTGTAATACACGGGTTACGAACCTAGTCTATATATAAAAGTAACTATAACAAACATGTATAAAAGTAACTATCTTGGTTAATCTTTCCGTAAAAAAAATAATAATAATAGATTGATTGCCTTACAAACCACAAAGACAAAACATAACCTTAACTCAAACATTGTGAGTTTTTGAACATAACCATTGATAAGACCAATTACACCGCATTCAACTCGTGGCGTGCAGCGACGATCCTCTCGTATACTACCCATATATCTCTCACCATTTGATAAACAATGCCGAGTCCAGCCAAAATTTGGTAGGCTAACAAGAACTCACCCCATATTGCCCTTTGCTTTAGCAGGTAATACTTTCCTATGGGTGTGGAGTCATCTATGATCATTTCCGATGCTCGCTTAATCATAGGTATGAATAAGCATATGGTAACGTACATGAGAAACATGGATATCAGGGCACATATCCTTCGCCTTAGATTGACTTGCATCGCAAAGCATATTAAAGCCATGGCACTGAAAAAACAAGCAGAGGCTGCCTCCGAAAAATGCTTGAACTCGTAAGGGGAGGTATATGCGAAAATAGCTTTTCCTGCACGGTGTTGCAAACCCCCGTTGGAGTTTACAGTAGTGTCTTGGTAGTAAGCTCCTGGATATTCTACTCGTAGCGCAATAGCTGCAGATACGATAGTTATTGCGTACCCTACAAAGTTTTGGATAATGTTGAACTCAATGAGTTCAACATACATGGTTTGGAATATGATATTCGGTACCAAAAATGAGAAGAGGTTGTTCCCATCTTCAAAATGGTTTCTTATTCGTATTAACCACGTAAGGTAACGGTTAGGGTTAGGGACATGGTTAGGGTAAATGTCAGACATGGTGGAAAGTGAGTTGTGTGAAGGGTTAGGGAAATGAGTTGTGTAGAGGGTTAGAGAAGTCGGATATTATATCAAAGTATCAAAACACTCTTTAAGAAGAAGCTGGAAGAAGATGGGAGGAAGAAGATTGAGCATAACAAAAGAAATGACTTTTACTATAAACAACAGTTGAACATCTTTTACCAATAGAGTTTCCTAATTTGAAAAAGTAAAAAAGATGGGAGAAGACAATACTGAAAAAGCAGGATTCTTTTTCTTTTTGTAAGTTTTGTGATTTGACACAATATGCCCCTGCAAATTTGGTTTTATTTAAAGGGGTGCCTTATTCCCACATACCCTATATCTTATTTTCACATCCCCTATTGTATACGGGCCGTATACCATTATACGGCTCGTATAGAATGTTTTTGAATAGGAAAATGCGCAGAGAATGTTTTTTTTGGTTTTATTATATACGGCCCGTATACAGTTATACGAGTCGTATACATGTGTATACGATTTGTAAAACGTATACGGCTCAATTGATTTATTTTTGTGGGTTTTTGATGTTAGCACATGTATACGGGCCGTATAACTGTATACGGGCTGGCGTTTTTTCAAGTATCACGTTTTATTCCCGTAAAAACACAATCATTCTAGGGTTTCTAAACTCTTCATCACCTAAGGTTTTCATCAGTCCGTTGATGAAAACCTTAGCGATCGCAGAGATCTTCGTGTTGGTTATTTATCGATTCCGAGTAACTAGCAGAAGAACCTGACACAAACAAGTTCTCCACGGTTTTAATAAGCTGTCATAGTTGTCAAATTCGATTTCAACAAATCTTTTCATTTTCCTTCAATTTCTAAAACATTCTCTGTTACATGAAGACGTGTTGGGTTCTTCTACTAGTGGTATTTTACTGAAGTATTGAAGATTGAGGCGGGCATTGTTTAAATCTGAATATAACTAGATGTTACGTGTATCAGCGTTGTTTATCACCATGTGTGAGCATTGGAAACCCGACAAACAGTTTTGACAACTGTGACATTTTATCTATCTATGTGTGTCACATCCATCCTGTTATTGCAATCGATATGATTAATTTTTTCAGATTTTTTTCTAATTAGCGTTGTTAACTACCAAAAGAATGCATACACAAATAGTTCTAGTGGACGAAGCAAAGAGACCGTTGTGTATCTGAACCAGGTTCTCAAACAAACACTACCAAAGATGGGTTGGTGATAAATACCGGAGCTGTTATCTCGGTTGTTCAGTACTCTCCTATATCAACTTGAACGGTTGATGGTTACAAGGATCGTTCTAATAGATTAAAGAGAATAAACCATTTTTTACCAATTTTCACTCCAGTAGTTGAAACTTGAGCGCAGGAATCAATTCAAAACCCTCACCCTCAAAAATCAACCAGAAACCAAAAGAAAAAAGGGCTGATAATGGCTGATGGTTCTTCGTTGAGGAAACCAAACGTAGACGGAGATGATAGGCCTGGTAACCGGAAGAGAAATCAATTGTATTTTTTTAGTTGCTTCTCTTGTTAAGTTTCTGAACCAACCGAAATCCACAAATTCCAACAGTTCCTTCATAGATTCCGTCCGGTTTCCAAACTCTTTCACACAAAGTTAATATTCACTGTAGTGGATGCAAGCATAAAGTTAGAAAAATACTCAACAAAGATTGAAGGGTACACAACTGAAGGTTCAGTGCACGAACAGTTTCTTACGAACGATATGTATCAGGAAGCTCAACTTGAACGGACGATATGTATCAACAAATTGTGAGTGGGAATATGGCTATGAAGAATAGTATGGATAAACAATCACCGGTACGGGTTTTTCTGCTAGTTATTCGGAATGTTTCGAATCATCACAGAAGACGTGTCGGGTTCTCACGACAATGATCGTTCTAACAGATTAAAGAGAATAACCCCTTTTTTACCATTTTTTACCCATAGTATACGAGCCGTATAATAATATACGGCCCGTATACAACCATCGTATACATTGTATACGATCGGTAAAAATATTTTTTACCAATGGTATACGGCCGTATAAACCGTATACGACTCGTATACATATGGTAAAAAATGGTTTAAACCTCTTTAATCTATTAGAACGATCCAATAAACGAAGAACAAAGCCTATTAGTTTGTCAAACACTACTAAACATCTGCTTTCTGAATCTGAATCTGAATGTTAACTTTTTAGTTGCTTATTTTGATAAGTTTCTGAACCAACCGAAATCCACAAATTCTGTCACTTTGTGTATTGACGAAGCTGACAAACACATTGGTATTTTCTCAAAAATGTGCAAACTTGAAGAATCTCACATTAAAGGAGTATGCAACAACGGGATCAGATGGTTTGAGTATCAGCGGAAATCCACAATTCTTTTACTCATAAACCCTTGAATCCCAACGGTTCATTTGTAACCGTAAGGATGATGCAAATTTGTACGTAAAGATCTCTACACAAACTCTTCTACATCTTTTAACCAGTTGTCCATCACTTAAGACCTTGAAAAGATTTGTTGAAATCGAAGCATTCACGAACCACAATGGACTCAGACTCATGTTCAAGTAAGTGTCTAAAAATCTGAAAATTCAGGTTTACCTTGTTAATTTCTCAAAACAAAGTCTCGTTTCTTCATCTTCATCTTCAAGAACAATGATGAACAGATGATGTCAGATAATACTTCATTTGTCGCGAAACCATTATCTTGTGATACATGAACGTTGTATTCTTGTCTTTCAGAAGAGTTTGTATTGAACCAAGAATACTTCAAACATTCTATACCTTGCAACGTATAGAGGTGCAAGAGAATGGCGAGTTATTATCAGTTATTTCTGTTGATCCACACATTCCATTGTTTAAACCAGAATCAGGTTCTTAAGACAAGGATCGTTCTAATAGATTAAAGAGAATAAACCAATTTTAACCATTTTTTAACATAGTATACGAGCCGTATCAGAATATACGACCCATATACAATCATCGTATACATTGTATACGATCGGTAAATTTGTTTTTTACCCAGAGTATACGGTCGTATAAACGATATACGGGCCCGTATACATATGGTAAAAAATGGTAAAAAAATTCTTTCTTTCCTTTTTTTAGTTGCTTCTCTTGTTAAGTTTCTGAACCAACCGAAATCCACAAATTCCAAGAGTTTCTTCGTAGATTCCGTCCGGTTTCCATACTCGGTCATTCCTTGTGATACATGAACGTTGTATTCTTGTCTTTCAGAAGAGTTTGTATTGAATGACGAGTTATTTTCAGTTATTTCTGTTGATCCACAAATTACATTGTTTAAATCAGAATCAGGTTCTTAAGACAAGGATCGTTCTAATAGATTAAAGAGAATAAACCATTTTTTAGCATTTTTTAACCGATAGTATATGAGTCAGACGTTGGAAGGATTGTAGTAGTAGGACATTGGTACCACTGTCAAGTATGTCGGGTTCTGCAAATATTATCTTGACAGTGGATCGAGTGATACGCTTATCTATTCTGGTCAAGGTGGGCATGGCTTGTTCGGGAGTAAAATTGCATCAGGAGGGGAGAGAGTCTGATACTATGTCTTTATAACCTCCTCCTATAAATCAACCACAACTGACAAAGAGCCTGTATTAGAAGCCATCCTATGTCTTTTACCAACCGAAGAGGCAACAGAAGACGTGTCGGGTTCTTCCAACATTCACGAACCACAATGGACTCAGACTCATACTACTCACCCTCCCCTGAGGAAAAGTTTTCCCGACGACTCAAGAAAATCCACAATCAATGTATACATCAACAACCATTTTTTCTTTTTCCTTCAATTTCGAGAACATTCTCCCTGTGTATGTGCTTGTGCTGTAGAAACCGGTGATGAATTTGTATACACAACTGAACGTTAATTGATATTGTTTTAGACAACAACAGATAATGAACGGATTGTTGGTGGATAACGCAAACAAGTTCTCCACAGTTTGTTATTCAGATCTCTATTCGGTCATCTTTCCAAACTACAACACACGATAAGTTTAAACTTTATAGTGTGTGATTTGACCAGGAAATGATTGGAGGAGAAGCTTCAGTGCACGAAAAGTTTCTTACGAAATGTACGTGACAAAACAAATATGTTGGGAATTAAACGCATGTCCGTAATCCCGCGTTGATAGCTTCCGTTTTATTCAGACTCCTTACAACTCTCATCAAATGCCTCACCCTTCCTTTTATTCTATAAATATTAAATAAAGAATAACACCATGCCCGTAATCCCGCGTTGATAGCTTCCGTTTTATTACAGTCATACGACACGTTTTCTTGTTCTTCAATCTTTGTTACTTGTTGATGTTTTATTTTTTTTCTACTTTTAGAAAGTTTTGAGCACCTCACCACTCTAAAATATTTGAAAAATCAAAATTTCGTTCCATACGGGCCGTATAACATTATACGGCCCGTATACACGTTCGTATACATTGTATACGACCAGGCAAACTTATTTACACATGGTGTATACGGGCCGTATACTGTTATACGGCCCGTATAACAGTATACGGCCCGTATACACCATGTGTAAATAAGTTTTCCCATGTGTTAATATTAGGACCCTATTTAAAACAAGGTTTAAACTTAGTTTTTTCAATTAAATTTCACTTTTATTTAAATTTAATTGTTGAGTTTATTTAAATTAAAAAGTAGATAAATAAAAAAAATAAGATGAAGTTAAAAAAATAAATAAATAAAGTTGGTGGAATAGAATCATCCTCCTTTTCCAGTATTTCTACCTTGGAGGGGGCGAGGCATCCTCCAAGGACTATGATGTGACGCCTACGTGGCGTATCATCCTCCGAAAATGGAACATCACCGTACCACATAGGCTTAGTTAAAGACTGATATTTGATTGAGTAAACGTTCAAATCTTCAATAAAGCTGGCAACTACTTTTGGAGGGAAAGAAAATAATAATTGTATATGGGACAATAAATTTGATTAAGGATTAACCCCTTCTGGAGACTACCATCTTAATATCTATCCCCTGCTGATTGAACTGGTGTTTAACGGTTTAAAAGTCATATAATACTCTTACGTATTGATTTTAGATTGATTTATTGAAAAATAACAAAATACGCATATTTTGAAAAGCTTGTTGTCAGTGGCGGATCTAGGATTCCGACCAAGGGGTAACCTTCGGATCTAGGATTCTGACCAAGGGGTAACCTTATATAAATAAGCCATAACGAAATCGAAAAAACGTCAAATTTTTCCAAAATTTACACTAATTTTTCCAAATTTTTTCCGACCAAGGGGTAACCCCGGTTACCGGTTACCCCTACCTCTATGGTAGATCCGCCCCTGCTTGTTGTACTTGAGATTCTTCCTTTGGCAAAGAAAAATAAGTTGGGATTAATGGGGGGCAAATTCTTAAAAGTTGGGATTGTTGGAGGTAATTTTTTAAGTTGGGATTATTATCAGCCAACAGGTGAAACTTGGGATTATTAAAATCCAATAACCCAATACTTTAGGACTAAAAGTAAAAAAATCAAAATATTTTTTAAAAACTCCCCAAAAATTAAGTATAACCCCTATATGCATGTATAAGTTACTAATGGGCTGTTTGGCAAGCCTCTTAATGAATCATTAAGAGGTTGGACCTCTTATTCGGACAGAGGTTAGCTGTTTGGTTGTGCCTCTTAATGGCAAACCTCTTAATGATTCAGTGCTGAATCATTCAGCAACTAGAACATGCTGAATGAAAAAAAAGACAAGTGTTACCCCCATTCACCCTCCCTCATCCCTTTACCTCTCTCTCGATCAGAATTCCCGGCGACCGGAGCCGTGATTCCGGCTCCCCTTTCTTCTGTCCGGCTAGACACCCACATGTACGGCGACCACCACCATGTACGGCGGCGGCGCGGCGGCGGTGCGGCGGTGCACCCACATGTATCCCCCTTCGATACCAACAAACTTACACAGTCCCTCTTCACTCTACTCTCCTCTCTCCCTCTCCTGTGAATACAGCCGACCACCACCATGTACGGCGGCGGTGCGGCGGAGCTGGGTAACGGCATTAGCAGCATCAAACGGGGAAGCTCCGACTCCAACAACGAACAAGAGATGATGATGATGATGGCGACGATTGAGGCGATTGACGATGATGGCGGTGGCGGAGATGATGTTGATGATGATGATGGCGGTGGCGGAGATGATGTTGATTGACGATGATGGCGGTGGCGGAGATCGGTGGCGGAGAACTCAGATCGGTAGGGAGAGAAAGGGGAAGGGGGTGTGTGTGGGGGGGGGGGGTGGTGATGAATACTGATGAATGATGATGATGATAGGGTTTTATATAAAAAATTCTATAATGGGTTTATTTTGTGGGTAGGGGTAAAAATGTCATTTTACACTGTCATTCAGATCTGGAACCAAACAGCACTTTACTGGTTCAGCACTTACCCATTCAGACCCTCTTACCCATTCAGACCTCTTATTCATTCAACACTTAATCATTCAGAAGTTGCCAAACAGCCCCTAATTTATACTATTGAAATGAAATTACTGGGCAGGTTAATGGCCCAATCTATATGATCAATAAGTCCATAAGTCCATAATATATTGGGTCAAATAAAATGGGTTTAATTGCCGTTCAAAAAAATGTACTAAACTAAACTGATTATGTGCTAGTGATCTGTTTGTCAGAACCAAGAAGTTTTTATGTGGAAATTTCCACAACTAATCGTCATTTTTTAGGCCGGTGGGTGTGGGATGCGTCCCCGGCCCGTCGAGGCACGACACGACCGCTCCCTCCAGTCCGTCGCATCGCTTTAGTCGGTTGGCGAATGATTGTGACGAGACACTTTCTCCTTTAATTTAATTAAATTTATTATACGTCACTCCTATTTTGCTACCTTTGTCATTTTATTTAATTTTATTTATTATTTGTTATATATAACTAGTATTAAGCACCCCGCGTTGCGGCGGGGGCGAACACCAATGCTACACTATTGTTAGTGACCATCAACACTGAAGTTGCGGCGTATTAATGCGAAGAAACTAAACTGAAACGTAAAACACATAAAAGAATAACTAAGTCGATCTAGGACCCGCGCGTTACGATGAACCTATCAAACGGTAAAATAGACGACGTAAAAATGTTTAACCATACACGCACGTTACACCATGTTAACTCGCAAAAATTTGAATGGAACGTAAAACGGAAATTTTGCGAAAAAATAAAAAGTATACAGAACCAAAGTTGAAAATAAAAAAGTTTTGAGGTTAAACTGCAAAAGATCAAAAGTTTCGAGGTTAAAATAAAAAAAAATCAAACAATTTGGGTTAAAAGTAAAGATGAAAATTTTTGGGGTCAAAAGGAAAAAAAAAATCAAACAGTTTTGAGTTAAAAGTAAAAAATCAAATAGTTTTAAGTTAAAAGTAAAAAATTCAATTTTTTTTTTGAAAAATCTTTAAAACATAAGTTACAACACATTTATGCCTAAACATGTTAGAAAATTATAGTATAGGGTAATAGCAAACAAATGAATTTATTTTTGTTTAATGTATATTTGATTATTTCCATTACATTTTTTATTCATTTCTAGATCAATCATATTTTGTTTCTAACATCTCTTTATCTTGGCAAATTGGATTTAAATAATCTTAATTTTCTTAATTTGGCTGATAATAATCTCAACTCAGTTATTATTTGCCGATAATAATCCGAACTGGTCCACATTTGGCCGATAATAGTCTACGTTAAAAAAAGGTTAATGGAGTTAAGTTTTTTTTTTTCCGAATTACAAACTGATGTTTTAGGACTTTTGATTGGAATGAGAATACGAGTTGATTGATATAGAATTTACCTCGAAATATTGCCCCATACGACGAAAACGGTGCTTCAATTCGAGTGTTTAAACTTCCAATTAAAAAAACTCAAGTCGTTTAGAGCATCGTTTCAAGGTAAGTTTTACATAAATCGACTCATATCCTCATTCTAATCAAAATCTCTAAAACACCGGTTTGTGATTCGGAAAAAAGTTTAACTCCGTTATGCTATTTTTAACGGCAGATTATAATCGGCCAAAAGTGGACCAATTCGAATTATTATAGGCAATTAATTGAGTTGCGATTATTATCGGCCAAATTAAGAAAGTCTGGATTATTTAAATCCAATTTGCCCTTTATCTTTCCACATCCATCTTTTTAAATTTTGCGTCAAATATTTTAAATAATTTAATTAATTATTTTTTATTTTTTAAACTTTAAAATAATGTTGAATATCAATTAATTAGCAAAAAATAAAAATAAAAAAGGGAGGCTCATCACCCACAACCTAGGCCCATAACTTAGGTGGGGTGATGACCCCGATAACGTGGCCGCTTACGCAGTGGCGAAGCTTGACCCGAATGACGAGAGGGGTCGAAAATGTATATACCAAAAAATTTCTATAGAACCTAGGGGTCGAAAACGTATACCAAAAAATTTCTATACGAAAAATACATATATAACGTTATTGAGCGAAAAGTTCGGAGGGTCGGGCGCCCCTCCCCGCCCCTTCTATACTTCGCCCCTGAGCTTACGTAAAGACTCATCACGGATTACATCCACTCTGATTATCATAGCTTCTCTTTCCACTCCTACAAATATCGGATGCCAAATTTCCGTCTGTTTCCTTATTTTTTTGAGTTGGTTTCCGGTACAACCTACTAATTACTTTTGCCGAGCCGTCCCCGAAAACTCTTGAAAATAAAAACTTACGGTGTGTTCCCGAGTTAAAAATCCCTCCCCATCCCTCCCCTCCCCTCCATGTCTTTCCAAATTGGAAAGACTATTTTCAGGCAAAAAAAAACCCCATTTTCCCTCCCCTCCCCTCCCCCTGTTAAGTGGATCTCTGGAACACAGCCTTAGTGATGGAGCAAATACTTGAACTTGAGACCTTTACATTATTTTGAGATGATTTTTGCCACTACTCCACCAATACTTTTTTTTGCATAATAAACGGATAAATATACTAACTATATAATTTAATAAATATATACAAGCTTATAAAGATTTTTCAGGCTCTTTGAAATTTTGGGCCTCGGGCGTCGACACGGGTTTGCCGGGCCCAGAGCCGGCCCTGCTGACTTTTGGTTTTTAGAACAACGTGTAGGTTAGTCGTTAGACTTTTAAAAGTTGCATTTTATCATAGCTATAGAAAATTAAAGCAAGTAAACTTTTACTTAAAGGTATTATGTCAATTTATGATTAGTTTGTAATTTTTATTATTACCAAGGCAAATTTGCGTTTTAATGATTATAAAGATATGGTATGATGTTGAAATGAATGGAATCATGGATTTTTATTATGACTTAGTGTCTTGTTTATTGGCTTTTGAATTTTTAAAATTTAGTTTTCGTATTTTAGTGCAAATAAAAAACTATTAATCCTTTTAAACTTTGTCAAACTATTAAGGGGTACAAATTAATAAACATTATAATTCCGCATATAACTTGAAGAAGACATGTCTTGGTCGACATAAACAACCCAAACAATTATTATCTTTTGAAATCCATGACAAATGTTGATTTTGACAAATTTATCGTAGTCTAGTCAATTATATGGTTTTTTATGTTAACATCAGCCATCAAGTCATCATTTTAAGGTTAGATGTTGAAAGTTACGCCTTATTTTCTTTTACATTTTTTAAAGGCCAATGAATCCTCTAAATGGGCTATTGGTGAAATTCACCACATCAGGATACACTCGTCTCCGAACCGGGGAAAACCCTCACCTAAGGCCTAAGCCCGTGAACAATCGCCCGAAAACACGACCAAGTCTCTCCCTTACCTTACCATTCCACCACCACCTCATTGGACTTATGTTTTTTTTTTTACTAAAAGTCTAAAATACATTGAATTATTTTAAGGTCAGACGATGAAAGATATGTACGTTGAATAATTCTATATAACTATTAATATATTAATAGGATATATAATTAAATTGAACGGTTGAAATTGAACGAATGTTTAATTTGAAGATGTGTCTTTGGTCTACATAAACAACCAAACAATTATTTTCTTTTAAAATCTACGAAACAACTTTGATTTTGACATATATTTGTAGTCTTCCTATCGATTATTTGGTTTTTGTAATTAGCATAAATTCATTATTTTAAGGTTAGACATTGAAAGATATACACCCTTCATTTCTTCTCTTGGAATACATTGAATTATTATATATACACCAATTAAACTATTAATGTAATCGAAACAATGGCTGCAATTAAACGTATGTATATGTCACATATATATAATTTTATGTTGATTTCAACATAAACAATTCACTCATTTGAAGAAATCAAACTTGTTGTTCCCACCTGTTAACGCTATGTATTATGGTTTATTGTCGCCTTACTAACACATTATCATATTACTTTCTTCACTTTTTTTTCACCGCACAATGTTGTGGTTTCACTAGTTTTCAATTTTTCACTCCATCACAATCATTTTTTTTTATTATTACCCATTTATTTATATTTTATTTTTTATATTAACCATTTTAGATTTTAGATATATCTTCTATACTATATAATAAAAGAAACCAATAAAGGGACACTTGTCATTATTCTAGACCATCATTAATTATAGATAATTATTATTTAATTTAAATTATTAAATTAATATGTTTCAAACATTTAAGAAATTACGGATAAGTTCCATAAAAAAATCTTATTATTTATTTATATTAGAGTAAATTGCAATTTTACCCCCTGAGGTTAGGGGCCATTGGCACTCTTACCCCCCCTAAGGAAATAATTGCAATTTTACCCCCCACTGTTCAGCCTTATGTCGCAACCTTAGCCTCTAAGCTCAGTTTTGTTGACTGATCTGTTGACTTTGTGGTGAAATGACTATTTTACCCTTTTATTTTACCCCCTGTGTTTTGTTTACTCTGTAATTTTACCCCCTGCCACCACTGCAATCGCCATTTACCACCACAACCACCACTGCCACCTCCAGCCACCACCCTCAACCACCACTGCCACCGCCATTCACCACCACAACCACCACTGCCATCTTCTTCCTCCCCCCCCCCCCTCTCTCTCTCTAATTCATAGATCTGGTGATTTAATATTATCTCAATTTGTTTGTTTAATCTGAACCTTGATGATAAATTGAAAATCAAATTAGAATGGAGGATTGAGAAAACCAGATTATTAATATTATTATACAAACGTTAAAAGAAACATAATCATACCCATAAAAATCTTGAAATCACTGAAAGGTTTTGGTTTCTATGAACACCCAGAGTTTTAAATCAACAACCACCGCAACCAGCCACCGCCACCACCAACCAGTACTGCCCTCAGAAACCACCAATGCCGAAAAATAACCAAACAAATTAGCCGATCAGAAACCACCAATGCCGGAAAATAACCACATAATACAAAAACTGCATGATCGGAGACTGCAAACCCTACGTTTGACCAAAATCCAAAGTCTCAACAACCAAACACATCACAGAAAAACACAACAAATCCAAATCACAAAAGAATGCAACAATCAGAACATCAAAATCCCTATGTTTGACCAAAATCCAGAGTCTCGAGAACTAACACGTCACAAATCACAAAAAACGCAACAATCTAACACAATCAGAACACCAAAAATCCCTAAATTAAACCAATCAATCAGTAACAGAATTACCTGAGAGAGAAAAACAGGGGCTCTTCACTCACTGCTACTTTGTAATCGTAAACAAACAAACACATAGATATAGATACATTTGTACAAAATGGAGAGGAAGACGCCGGTGAGGAAGCCACACAGTGCGACCGCAGATCTGTTGAGCTGGCCGGAGACTCCTGTTGTTGATTCAGTGGAGGCACCCTCAGCTGCTGCTCGTTCTCACCAAGCTTCCGATGGGATCAGTAAGGTTGTCTTTGGGGGGCAGGTCACTGATGAAGGCGACGGTGATGGTTGAAGATGGCGGCCGTGGTGGTTGTGGCAGGGGTGGTTGTGGCGGTTCAGATGGAGATGATATATGAGGAAGATGGAGATGATATATGAGGAAGATGGAGATGGAGATGATATATGAGGAAGATGGAGATGATATATGAGGAAGATGGAGATGATGTTTGCAGATCTAGATGATGATGATGGAGGTTTAGGATTCTATATATAATAAAAATAATAATAAAAATAAATATAGGGTAAGATTACCAAATTGCCCTTACACATAATGGTCAAACTACCGTTGACTGAGCTTAGGGGGTAAGGTTGCGACATAAGGGTGAACAGTGGGGGGTAAAATTGCAATTATTTCCTTAGGGGGGGTAAGAGTGCCAATGGCCCCTAACCTCAGGGGGTAAAATTGCAATTTACTCTTTATATTAATTACTAGGTTAGAAATTATATCTTAATTCCTTAATTGTAGATAATTATTATTTAATTTAAATTATTAAATTTAGAGTAAAATGCCCGAATAGTCCCTGTGGTTTTGTAAAATAACACATATAGTCCCCAACTTTTGGATATTACATCGGTGCTCCCTATGGTTTGACAGTTTGTTACTCGGATAGTACCTGAAGTGGATGAGGGTTAGTTTTCTCAGTTAAGTGGGTATGAAATGACCTTAATGCCCTTATTATATTAAAAATATTAAAAGATAAAGTTAACTCAAGTAGCCCCACCCCACCCTCACCCTCACCACTTGCAACTCCCTCATCGATACACGACTTCTTCGTGCATTTTACAAAAGTTGGGGACTATAGGTGTTATTTTACAAAACCACATGGACTATCCGTGCATTTTACTCTTAAATTTAAAATATGTTTATCTAATTGGATAATTGCTATATGCCTTATCTGGACATTTCAACATTTTTTTTAGAACTAATAAATTAATACCACTATTATTTAAATAAAACTTGCGTTATTAAATGCATGTTCACATGACTGTTAAATCTCGTGAGAAAGTCGATGATAAAGTCTGTCTTCTAATCGATGGTTCAAATGCTTTCATATTTATAAACTTGACAAACATCACAAGTTTTGATCATACATGACACAAAATTTTGTTTAGATATCAGAAAGACGTCTTAAAAATATCGTTTTATAATTGTTAGATCTTCATTATTAACTATTTGATTTTTTATTTACTTAACCCGTGTAATACATGGGGTTATAATCTAGTAATTAATAAATAAATGCAATTCTCATTTAAAAAATAACAACAAAACTTAAAATCAATTAACCGATTATAGTTTTTAACGGAACATTTTATTTAGTAAATTTAACAATATTGTATTTTAATTAAATAAATAAATTAGTAAATGATAAAAACAATTGTAATTGTAGCAAGAGATTGATGAATTAAAGTTGATTATAACTATACGTCATGATTTAACTTATAACATATCATAGAGTTTGATGTGTAATTGTCTTTAACCAATGGGTGTCATTAAAAAAAATCCTAATAAAATCAAAATCATTTGCCTTCTTCGTCAACATCATCATTCTTTGGCTCCTATCGGCAGATTAGTCGGAATCATCGCAATCGTTCCAACCTTCACTACCAAGCTCACAACTCGTTTGTAGAACTCCTACAAGTTTTTCCTTTTCACGCCGTTGGCCTAGCCACTCCCACCACCTTCTAATGGAGTTTCACGCCCCAAATGGTGGCGTGCAACGCTTGTGAAAATCGCCACATCACCCAGGCGTTATCCAGTAACGAGAGGTCTAAGCGGAGTATATTGGGTATCATCACTTCGAATTTTTTTGATAATGTATAAGGTAAGGTGTGGTGGTAATTTAATTGATAAAAATAAGAATAAACTACCAAAATGGTCCCTGAGGTTTGATCACTTTTGCTGCTTTAGTACAAAACTCAAATCTTTTGAATCTGTGTACCTATGGTTTCAATTTTGTTGTCATTTTCATCCAAAAGCAAAATCTGGTCATATTTTTCAGTTAAAATCCAAATTTTTTTGTCTTTTTCCTCACTTTTCATGAAGGGTAAAATGGTCAATTTTTTTAATTTGTTATAATAAAACGTTAAAAGACCATATTGTCATTCATTAAAAGGTAGAAAAAAGACAAAAAAAAAAAAAAAAAAAAAAAAAAACTGGCTATTAATTGAGAAATTTGACCAGATTTTGATTTTGAATGAAAATGAAAACAAAATTGAAACCACATGAATCTAGATTCAAAAATTTTGAGTTTTGAACTAAAATAACAAAAGTAACTAAACCCCATAGATCATTTTTGCAGTTTACACTGTAAATAATCATTCTCATTTCTCAGTTAACCACTCTTGAAATAAGCAATCATCCAAAACAAATTGAAAAAACAATCATAATTTTTTTATATACATAATCATTGTCAATCACTTAAAACTTGAAAGAAATTACATCGAAATTAAAAGATAAACGGGAAACAAGCTACGCCCGAAAAAACAATCACAAATATAAATCAAATTATCACATACCTTGTATATGAATTTTTATAAACTTAATTACAAAACCTACCCTCGCTAACCATGTATTTTTCATTTACCGGCAAACACACACTCTCTATTTACTCTTAAAATCGTTACACCCGCAGGATTTAACGCACAACGCGTAGTTGAGGAACACATCACTTTACCACCTTAATGTCCCCTTATTACGCCTCGTAATCATGTCTCTTTATTTCTTCAATGGTCCATGTGATGATCCAAATGTACCCAATCAGATCCAAAATCAACAGTTTCCATTTCATTGATCAAGTTTACGTCTAGAACCTTCTAGAAACACCACCAAACATCTGATCTAGAACAACAACAAGAGCCATTGCAACGGTGGAACCGAGTTCCGGCTGTACAACCAGCCGGAACACATCTCCACCTAATGCAACGCCTCCTACGGCCTCCTTCCGCTTGATCTCGGCCACACACCGCCGCTTGTCATCATACACGACGCAACATCTCCGAGCGTATGAGCCTTCGATCTCATACGCCACACTCTTTTTGTTGTTGTTGTTAGGTGATCCTCTAGTGCTCACATTAGCAATCGCCTTTCCGTTAAGCAAATTCACGCGTTTTGTCACTGAGAATCGATGATTCACCGTCGTTTCCCCGTTGTACACCAGCCAGTTGTCGGTAATGCTTGCTCTCTGTTGAATTGATGGATTGTATGTACATTTAGTAAATACTCAATTAAATCATGAAATGTAAAGGTTGAAAGTAACTAGAGGGTGTAAACGAGCCGCCGATCGTGAGCTGCTCAAGAACAGCTAAACTAAAAACTTGAACTTAGTCGAGCTTACTTGAGCTTGGGCTCAAGCTTCTGTTAAAGCTCATTTGATATAGAAGCTTAGCTTCACGTATCAGGCTCGAGCAAGGCTACGAGTCTAAACAAACTTTTTATTTATATAGTGTTTATTTAATACAAAATGCTAATAAAAATATTTAACAAATATATATTACATTTTATATAAATTTAGAATTATAAATATATATCTATTAAATAATTTTTATTATATACAAAATTATTATAAAAATATTTAAATAATATATTACATTTTATATAATATCTAGAGTTATAGATATCATATCTAAATAATTCTAAAAAAATATAAATAATATAATACATAACATAAATAATAAATGAGTTGAGCTCGATCCGATCTGATCTGAGTTCGAGCTTGAAAAACGACTCGTTAGTCAAACTCAAGCTTTTGAAATAAACAGATCGAGCTCAAGCTCTTTCAAAGTTAAATGATCCGAGCTCAAGCCTGTAAACTCGTTTACACCCTTAAAAGTAACTAAATACACAAATTATACATACATATACATATATATATATATATACACACACATACCTTGCGGCGGATGGTGAGGAGAGAACGACCATTGGCGTCCATAAGAACAACCTCCGACTTGTTGCCAGCGGCGTAATTATCGACTCGAAAGACGAGGTTACCGTTGTTATCGAAGACCGTAAACCCATCAAAACTGAATAACAATGATTTCTTCCAAACGGTGAGAACCACAGGATCATGATTCCGACCAGCAGTTGAGGTTTCACTGGAGAAACGTTGTTGGTCGGAAGAAACACTGGTTGGAATAACAACTTTAGGGTATACTTTTGTCATGTTGCTAAAGTTCAGGGGGGTGTTTAGTAAAGTTTTATAGAAAATGAGAGAGTTGAGGCTTTGAGATGTTAAGAAATATAAGATGGTGTGGAGGGGTATTTATAGTGTGAATATAACATGTTGTGAAATTACGAAAATAGCCCTACAAGAGATGATGATTAAAAAACGTTATTCTTATGTGACTATGAGTGCTTGTGGGGGTGATAGGGTCAAATGCGTGTTCAATAGTCACTACTGTCGTCACTCATTATTAGTATGAATTTGAACACACACTTCACGCTGCATTTAAGAAGGAAGTATTATTGCTTCCATGAAAAAAACTTATGAAACTTTTTTTTTTTTTTAATTACATAAGATGGTTTATAGATTGCGAACAAGTGTATAGAGATGAGCTCGGTACTGGTACCAAATTTCGGCAAATATGGGTACCAGTATAGAAAATGTTTGGTGCGATACGGTACCGATATTTGTGTGCAAAATTCGGTAAAACACCGGTACTGTTTCGAAAATACCGGTACCGAAAACACTAAAAAGTGGGTACCAAATCGGTATTGAACAATATTCGGTACGAGAAATTCGGTACCGGTACCAAGTCCAAAATGCTTGTCCCTACAAGTGTATGTATACTTGCAAACGAATTGGATGATATTTTATGTATAACACAAAAAATGCACTTTGCTTCTTGTGAGGGGGCGCATGAAGTGTAACATATAGTTTTGTTGTAAAGTTGTATCGGACCAATATTGTCTCTTTTGCTTATCAAAGGCTCATGATTATGTATTAGGTTACTATGTGGAAATGTGTTGGCAATTTGTGACATGGTCCGTTTACACAACATGATTTGACACGAAGTTAATTCATAAATGGGTTAGTGTTTATAAACTGGTTGATGTGTTAATGACACGATTTAAAACGTGTCTATACACGTTAAACCCTCTTAACCGCTTACGCAACACATTACACATAACACATTTTATTTGTCTTGTTAAATATGTTAATATGTTGACACAACATAGTTTATAGTTGTATACATAATTGAATATGAATTGGAAAATTTTCTGTAACTTTACTAGTTTTAAATGTATTTAGTGAATCTTGTTAAACATTTTATGTCATTCTTGTAATTTAAATGTTTATATATATTTGCGTATAGCGTGTCAAGTTGTGTTATTGAACTAGTTACTTTTAACCGTGTTAAAGACTTAAAGGTTACTGGTCGTGTAACCTGATTATTAAACATGTTTGTGTTAGTGTTTCAGAACCGGACTCATAAAGATAAACATGTTATTCAGATACGCTACTCGTGTTAAACGTGTTGCGCCGTGTTCAACCCTTTTTAAGATAACACGAGACATTTTTTCAACTCTAGGCGAAGAGTTCTCAAGAGATCACCCATTCTATTTGCTTTGACCTAAAATGTATCGCTTTTGACGTTATGGATTTCATGATCATTGATCAATGGTTGTGTAGGCAACGGACTAGCATGAGGCAAACCCTATACTTGTTTGCACACATTGATAACACTATAGGTAGTAAACAAGTACGTAGCGTAGCCTATGGTTTGTGAATATATGGTGAAAAAAATGTGACACACCAGCAACCTCTTTTAACTCTCGTGGTTACACCCCTTGTATATGGAACGTGTTCACATTTACCAACTATAAATTAGTAACATCTTTTGGCATTAAGGTGTTATACCTTATGCATGGGGAGTTTTCCAAAAAAAAGTTAATTTTTCATATGTAACCCAAAGGTTTTCTTCCTTTTCATGTTAGCCCCTTAGATTTTTTTACTTTTAATCCAAACTTTATCATCTTTTCAAAAATAACCCATCAATTTTTTTTTTCAACTTTGGTCCCCAAACTTTTAATCTTCACAATTTTTTCGTTTTACGTTTCGTTTTAAATTTTGTGAGTTAACATGCCGCAATGTGCGAGTGGGATTCCACGTTTTTTTCGTATATTTTTTCTTGTTTTACAGGTCCGTCGCAACACGTTTTTTTTTCTTCCCGTTTGACAGGTTCGTCGTAACCCGCTTGTTACTATTACTTTATTAATACTGTTAAAAGAAAAAGTCGGTGGAAACCTCACCGGCTTTGCCTCCCCCATCATACTTTCACCATGTTACAATTTTAACCCCTTGACTTTGATACCTTTAAAGTTTCATAAAATGACAAATTTAGTTCCTAAACTACTACTCCATTTTACAAATAGTTTGCTTTTAACTCCATAACTGTATGGTAGTTTCCTTTTCAGCTATACCCCATGCATGGGGAGTTTTCAAAAAAAAGTTAATTTTTCATATGTAACCCAAAGGTTTTTTTCCTGTTCATGTTAGCCCCTTAGATTTTTTTTACTTTTAATCCAAACTTTATCATCTTTTCAAAATTAACCCATTAATTTTTTTTTTCAACTTTGGTCCCCAAACTTTTAATCTTCACAATTTTTTCGTTTTACGTTTCGTTCTAAATTTTGTGAGTTAACATGCCGCAATGTGCGTGTGGGATTCCACGTTTTTTTCGTATATTTTTTCCTGTTTTACAGGTCCGTCGCAACGCGGTTTTTTTCTTCTCGTTTGACAGGTTCGTCGTAACCCGCTTGTTACTATTACTTTATTAATACTGTTAAAAGATAAAGTCGGTGGAAACCTCACCGGCTTTGCCTTCCCCCTCATACTTTCACCATGTTACAATTTTAAGCCTTTGACTTTGATACCTTTAAAGTTTCATAAAATGACAAATTTAGTTCCTAAACTACTACTCCATTTTACAAATAGTTTGCTTTTTAACTCCCTAACTTTATGGTAGTTTCTTTTTCAGCCCCAACTTTGTTATAGTTTGCTTCTTACACCAAAACTTTATTAAATTTTATCTTTGCCCTTTCTTAGATCTTAAGTTTAGGAAATGCAATTTTAACCACTTAACTTTTTATGAACTTTGCAAATGCCACTTTGACCCCCTCGAGAGTTTTTGGCTTGACGATATAAATTCGAGTTAGTCGGGTCGCGTATAACACGTTATGATAGTACGATATAAATTCGATTTACGTTACGTTTTGATCCAATCGCAATGCAACTATAGGATATATTGAGTTCAATCGAATACGTCAAAACGTGCGTTTTCATATGGTTAACACATCACATAACGCTTGCCGCGCCGCAACGCTCGCGAGTCTTATTACTAGTTTTACATAAGCGTTTTATTTCATATAATATAGTTTAATATGAATATAAATAATTCAAGGAATATTGGATTTTAATAATCCCAACTATTCGTCGTTGGCCGCCAACAGTCCCAACTTCAAAAATAATTACTGACAGTCCCAACTATTAATATATTGGCTTCTAATGGACCCTGACTAACAGAACCCTAACATCGTTAGTCTCCGGTCGTCAGAAAAACGTTTTTGTCCAGAAAACTCAACCTTTTCATCCCAAACCTCTTTGCAACCTTATTACGGACCTTTAGGTACCTTTTTCTAGTAAAAACTACAATTATTGAGGTCACCGGAAAACTCATTTTTTTGCTGGAAAACTTCTTCTTGGCCAGAAAACTCAACTTTTTGGCCGGAAAACTCAAAATTTTCGTCTCAAACCTCTTTGTAACTTTAGATCGGACCTTTATGAACCTTTTTCTGGCCAGAAACGTTTTTCGGCAACCGGAGACTAATGACGTTAGGGTTTTGTTAGTCAGAGTTCATTGGAGGCCATTATGTTAGTAGTTGGGACTGCCAGTGGTTATTTTTTAAGTTGGGACTGTTGACGACAAACGACGAATAACTGGGATTATTACAATCCAATATTCCATAATTCAAATAGTTATTTTATCTTGCTTTGATTTTATAATTTTATAATTTTGTATTTTGTATTTTGAGAATAATAATAATAAAGAATAAAATGCACAGATAGTCCCTGTGGTTTTGTAAAATAAGACTTATAGTCCCCAACTTTTAGAAATTACACCAGTGGTCCCTGTGGTTTGACAATTTGTTACTCGGATAATCCCTGGAGTGAATGAACGTTAGTTTTCTCAGTTAAGTCCATTTGAAATTACAAAATTACCCTTACTTTTATTAAAATATAGAGTAAATTACATTTTTGGCCCCTGTGGTTATATCACTTTTACTATATTAGCCCAAAATAATAATTTTTAACATATATGCCCCCATGGTCTCTATTAGGGGTGTGCATGGTTCGGTTTTTACTATTAACCATAACCATAACCGCTAGTTCGGTTATGGAGTTTTGGTAACCATAACCATAACCAAACTTCGGTTACGGTTAATCGGTTATGAAGTCGGTTGTGGTTCGGTTTTGGTTAATTTCGGTTAAGTAACCAAACAAGGTTTGAAATAAATAGGGTTGTGCATGATTTGAACTTACCTTGAGCCTATTTTATAAGATAACGGAGACTAAACATTTTGGTTAAACTACCGATTTGGGGTTCTTTTTAATAAGGTAATTCTCAAAAAAAAAAAAATATATATATATATATATGGCCATAACACCTTAATTCTTTATCAAAATAAATGGCATCTACATCAAGATCATTTTGTTACTAACATACTTTTATCTTAGTAAACCCTCTATATGGTTTTGTAAAACACAAATCCATTATATAAAGTTAACATTACAAGTTCGGTTCGGTTTCTGTTATATCGGTTAACCAAAGCTTCATAACCATAACCATAACCAGTTGAGCGGTTATACAAAGTTTCATAACCATAACCATTGGTTATATTGGTTATCGGTTATTAGCGGTTATGGTGGTTAATTTGATCACCCCTAATCTCTATAACTAACCATTTTGACCCCTAAGTCAGGAGATCATGGGGGCCAAAATGGTTAGTTATAGAGACTATGGAGGCTAAAATGGTTAGACTTAAGGGCCAAAATGGTTAGTTATAGAGACCATGGAGGCAGATATGTTAAAAATTCTTATTTTGGGCTAATACAGTAAAAGTGATATAACAACAGGGGCCAAAAACGTAATTTACTCTAAAATATAACAAAAAATATTCACACACATCATCTGGGTGGGGATCTAACCCATCATCTGCCTTCACTACCAACCTAAACCACCACTAGCCACCAGCACCCGCCATTACCAAACCACTTCTTCACATCATTAACGACATATTTTGAGCCTCCTAATCGCGATTCTGGCGACGGTTGAGATGATTGGGCTCTCCTGTTGACGAAAACGGTGGCATTCATGTAAAACCCGTGAGGATCTTTCAATGATATCAAACAATAACTTGTGTAAGTGCGGAAATCAAACACAAGTGGATTCAAGAACAAATATAACCGAAACACTAAAAGCAATTAAAACAAACCAAGATATCTTGCATTCACTGATTGAAGGTGACTGATACAAGACACACAATAGGTTTCGGCTGGCCTTCCTTGTTCGCTATTAACTGATCAACCTCAACCAAATGGTTGAGGTTTGCTTAAATACTAAAACACATGGATTACTAAACTAGGCCCACTCGAAACCAACCAAACTAGCCCAACCCATACATATCGACCCAAAACATATATTTAACAATTACAAAATCAACCCTTTAACTATGCAATCCTTAATGTATAAACCTTCAGGTTCCAACAATCTCCCCCTAGGTTTATGCATGGAGGATCTTGAGACTTCAACGACTACTGTCACCACCCAGACGATCCTTGAGTCCACCAAATCCCTTAGTTCGAATATGAATGGCTGAAACAACAGCAGCAGTCCATCCTTTTGCAATCTCTTCATACTTTTCAGTAGCTCTAATTTGATTTCGAGCTAACACCTCCAGGTCTTCAAGAGCAAGATTCAGCAAATCAACTTGATCAACCAATCGAAAATTCACATCATCATCACAAACAATCACTGCCTGCCCTAGACGCTCATCATAAGCCCAGAAATGTAAGAACTTCAAAGCACCTTTTGGAATCTTTTTCACCAACGGAATCATCTTTTCTTTGTCAGTTACAGGTCAGTGCACAATCTTCATACGCTTGTTTGTATATGGATCTCTAATGCCTTTAGCTGGTTTAACAAAGGACTCTACCGTGCGCATCGAAGGAAAGTTACGAAGAACTTCCCTCTGCAATCTCTCAAAAAACACATATCTAGGACCTCCAGGCTTATCATCTACATAAGGTGCTTTAGAAAAAATTGTCAAATCAACCTTAGTGAAAGACTGAAACTGGCCTGGATTTTTGTACCACTCGACAGGACAAACTTTTCTCTTTATCCACCATCTTTGACGATCATGATCAAATCCCCAGCTAACCACACCAGAACGATTTCCAACTTTATCATAGAGAGTTTCACCAACATCCATTAAATGGTGAGTTGCATGAGCATCATCATCATCTGGATTTAGATTCTTGTTCTTCAGAATTACAAACTCCCTTTTCTTTTTAATTCTTTCAGCCTTTTCTTTGTCTGCCACTGGATCAGTAACTCTTTTGAAGTATTGTTCCATAGCAGCACTTCTCTCAGCATCATCCTTATCGAAGGCTTTTCTTCTGTTTTCAACGTCAGTCAGATCAGAAAACTCTTGTCCAAACTTCTTCTCCAACTTTCCACGTAAACCATAAACCATATTGAACAACAAACTAACATCTCCTTGAAGCTGTTCAATCTGTTGATCTTTCTTCACTATAGTATCTTCAAGTTGGATAATCTTGGCATCTTTGTGAATTGAATCTTGCTCAAGCACAACCATTCGTTTCTTCATCTCCCTCATGCTAATAAACTCATCATCATCACTTGAGTCATCATCAAATGGCATCCTCAACGGTTCTTCAGGTCTCTTACCACTTGAACTGCCAGGCACATCATGAATGACTCCAGAAGGACCTGCAGATTCAGAGATACCATGCGGTATTGACCCACTTACTGACTCAGAAACAACATTCATAGCTAGAACATCAGCAGTGGTGGTCTCTAAATTATCTCTCTGAGTATCAGCATCAAACTCAAATATATCTTCAGTAGTGGTGGTGGTATTAGTGACACTTTTCTCAAAATCGAAGTCATACAAACCATCATCATCTTCAGCAATATTCATGGATTGATCTTTGTTTTGTTCAACATACATTCCGAGTCGAGGATCCCTCCTTTTCCGCTTCAATGGCATGGAATCAAGATCCTTTGGGTTCTCACTAGGCTCTTCACTTGATACTGAAAGATCAGAAGGAGGATTTCTCATCTTATCAGTTACAGACTTTAACAGCGAAGCCAAATTTTCAGCAGAAATCACAGGTGGAACAGCAGAAACAGCAATATCAGCTTCAGCTTCAGGAGGAAGCTCTTCATCATCTCCTGAATCACACATAATCTCTATACCTTCATCGTCTGAGTTGATTGTTAAAATCTCTGTCTCAGGCTCATCTTCAGTAGCCCTTTGAATATCATGTTCTTTAGCAACTATAGCATTTGCAGGTGCATTGATTTGTGCAGTATTCACTGGAACAGGTTGCACTATTACTGGATTAGCAGCTACATCTTCAGTCTCTGCAAATTGACCAAATTTCTCTAACGGGATTAAACCTTCAAATTTCTTTTCAGTACCCTTCTTTGGAGTGAGAGCACCAAAACAAGCTGGACCCATGGGCTTCAGCTCCAATGTGTTTCCAGATCTTTCCAACTCTGGATAACAAGCATTGAGAATCATTTCCAGAAATCTTAGATACATAAGAAACTTATCCTTTCTGACTCCAATCACACTTCTCTTCATAGCTTCAAACACATACTTTGAATAATTGAAGGGCTCGTTTGTTATCACACAGACAAGAGCAGCAGACTGAGTAATGTTCAACTGATATGTGCCTCTTCTGTTCTCTGTCATACACAAAATAAACATGTGCAACAAAAGACGCCAATAAGGATGCACAAACTTCTAAACCAGAGGTGGATACTTCCCTTCATAACTCAATCTAGGCAATATTGCTTCAACTGTGCCAGTGGGAAGTTCAATGGAGTCTGTTTCTTGGTCATTAAACTGTAATACTTCTCGAATCATCTGCTCCATCACAGTGACAACCTTCTTTTGAATGTCAGCGACAATAACTCCTTTTCCTTCAATAACTTCAATCCTTGCACTTTTCCAAAATTCTTGAACAAGACTTTCATAGATAACTGGATTTTCTCATAGTGCGTGAACAATACGGCAACTGTTGAGACCTTTCATCAATGAAGTATACATCTTCTTGTGTTTCTCTGGAGGAGGTGCTAAGTATCCTGCTTGATTATGTGTTGAAATAAACTTCAAATACATATTCTGCATAAAACACAAGTTTATTAGGGGCATGAAGAGTTCAACAAATACTTGAATCAAATTTAGAAATCTCAAACTTTAAAGTCAACAATCTGGACAGGTCAACAAAACCATGACTTGAGACCATTAGGTCTCGCGTCGAGACCATGAGTCGAGACCATGAGGTCTCGAGTCGAGACCCTGAATCAAGAGTGTGAGATCTCGAGTCGAGACCAAGAGATTGCGACTCGCAACCGCTAGTCTCGAGTCTTCAAGTATTCCTGAGTCGAGGCCACACAAACACTTTCATCTGTCCAGTTTTTGGATCAAAAACCCATAAACACCCTTTGATTTCTTTGAAGACCAAAATATATTCAAGCTAGGGTTAAAATTCATCTTCAAATCTTCATAAAAACATCATCAGATCTTCATACCACCTGCAAAATTTCAACAATATCATCAAGATACCTTCAAAAATCGATGAGTCGAAACCGGAAAACACACCGGAACAATGAAGATTGCCGGAATTTGAGAGAAAATGTGTGGGGATTTCCGCTGGTCTCGAGTGAGAAATGAGGTCTCGACTCGAGACCTGCCTTTTATACCACAGCCCCAGATATGGAATGGGCCTGAATTTGGGCCGAGACCCCAAAGTGAAACAAAATCTAACCCACATTTATTTTTAAAGATTTCTTTGATTAATATTTAGTTAAGATAAAAATCCTTTTAACATAAGTTATAGTTTTAATAACCTGGTTCACTTTTTGAGCACATTCCATGAAAACAAAAACCTAAAACAAAAATAAATAATAAAACTATTATTTACAAAAATAAAATAGGAAATTAACAAAATTTCTCAGGGATCAAATCACGAGGTTTCGGGCTTGACTTCACTTATCAACACTGATCTACTACCGAATGATCTAGACGATTGCCAGTATATTTGTCCACCTAAACTCATCTCCCTAGACCTTTTCCATATAACTGCCTGAAACAAATTTTATCACGTTTTGATTTCTTAACAATGAACACCCAAACAAATACTAATCAAATCCCGGAGTTATATACAGCACACTCTATCATGCAAGTAGCTTCCCTACCACATATTTCACAAGTCCAATCCAAATCTCTGAAATCTTAACTGGGAATAGATTGAGAAGAGAACATAATAGATCTTAAGCAGAGATGGTGTAATATACAGATCAAATGAGTTTTTCTCAATTTGATATAGGTTTATAGGGTTTCTTTTGGGCACTTGAGGGCCTCTTTCGGGTGTTTAATTGATCTACAGCGCGACAACGTACAGCTAGGTCAACATGTATCTGGATGAAGCAGAAGCTAACTAGTATGTTTGATTGATTAAATGATGTTTACCGGTAAGTTTATTAAATTCAATTGTTATAAATTTGTGAAACTTATGTTGAGGTAGAGGAAGTGCAGGTTATACAGGTTTTGGACTTTATAATTCCCACGGAAGCTAAATGTTAAAGCTTGAACCAGATCAAGACCTCAGATTCTAGCATATTGAGAGGTGGAGTCTGTGAAAGGGGGAGTCTGGATCAACAGTTAAAGGGGAAGACTGAAGATGGAGCTAGGAAGATAATCTGAACCTGTGAAGATAGAATGCTTAAGATGTGAAGACAGAGTTGGAGAAAATACAAAGACTAAAGACTCGAAGCCGAAGACTTCGTCAACATCCAAGGGGGAGTCTGTTGGTGCATCTACTGTCTGCTGACTACGTCTTATTGAGTCTTATGTCTAGATAGGTTAAATGAGTGAACAACAGTGATTGAGTTAGGGTTTAATCATGTTTTAAATGGCCTGACCGTTTGAACATGGCCTGACCGTTTGAAGAGGGTTTAGTTTGAAGAGGGTCTAGTTTGAAGATGGTCTAGTTTGAAGAGGGTCTAGTTTGAGGAGTGTCCCGTTTGAAGAAGGCTGTGTCACCTTCAAACGGGAGGGTCACTACTATAAATAAGAGATGTGTATGCTCATTTCAAACGGTCATGTATGTGTGTGTGAGCGAAGGTGCTGCCGGATTTTTGTCAAAATACATTGTAAAAGCTCACAATCAGTAATAGAAAGAAAGTTAAAAGGATACAAGCTGTTTTGACTTCGTTTACGTTGATTCCGCCTTCGTATTTGAAGATGAACTGCCTTAACTAACTTTTAGGGTCACGACAACGATCCAACAAGTGTTCTGACCTAGTCCCCGAATAATACTTTCCGCAATGCTTGAAACACAGCATCACCCTCAGCTTATATGATAAGACAATAAAATTGCTTAGCAATGCTGTTGTAAAAAAGATCCTCTAAAGGGGACACACCAACAAGTTGAGTTATGATCTCTCTGCTGGACGATGGTTCTGACCTGAGCTCTCATGATTCTTCATAATTTATTAACCCCTTACAGATATCATTTGTGTTATAATTGCCTGTAAGACTGAATATTGGGATCTGGATACGGGAGTATATTCTGAGGTGGGACACGTGATTAAGTTTAAGTATCTAAGACATTAAACTCGTATCTCGAAGCAGTTGAACTTTGTGTGAAAATTTAAGTGGACCAGTATACTGACAATCAAGGTGAATCGTTTAGAACTTAAAATGATTAAAGCTTAATGGTGCTAGTGATTTGTTTCATAAACTGATATGATCCTCTTACACAAACTCACAAAAAATATTGTTATTGTTTGTATATATTTGTTTACTGCATTTCTTAAAAAAAAAAAAAAAAAAACAATCCAAAAAGATTTTCGGAGTGTTTTAGCATAAAATTTTGAAAATTCAAAAAGATTTTCGACAACTGATGTTGAAGAGCTGATATTCAAAATTCGAGTGCTAAACATGATGAACAGGATTGGGAGAATATGTTGAAAACCTTGAATGTCATATACAAATGTTTTTGAAAGATTGTGTAGTTAGTTAATCAAGGTCATTCATTTGAACTTGATGTAACTAGTATGTTTGATTGATTAAATGATGTTTACCGGTAAGTTTATTAAATTCAATTGTTATAAATTTGTGAAACTTATGTTGAGGTAGAGGAAGTGCAGGTTATACAGGTTTTGGACTTTATAATTCCCACGGAAGCTAAATGTTAAAGCTTGAACCAGATCAAGACCTCAGATTCTAGCATATTGAGAGGGGGAGTCTGTGAAAGGGGGAGTCTGGATCAACAGTTAAAGGGGAAGACTGAAGATGGAGCTAGGAAGATAATCTGAACCTGTGAAGATAGAATGCTTAAGATGTGAAGACAGAGTTGGAGAAAATACAAAGACTAAAGACTCGAAGCCGAAGACTTCGTCAACATCCAAGGGGGAGTCTGTTGGTGCATCTACTGTCTGCTGACTACGTCTTATTGAGTCTTATGTCTAGATAGGTTAAATGAGTGAACAACAGTGATTGAGTTAGGGTTTAATCATGTTTTAAATGGCCTGACCGTTTGAACATGGCCTGACCGTTTGAAGAGGGTTTAGTTTGAAGAGGGTCTAGTTTGAAGATGGTCTAGTTTGAAGATGGTCTAGTTTGAAGAGGGTCTAGTTTGAGGAGTGTCCCGTTTGAAGAAGGCTGTGTCACCTTCAAACGGGAGGGTCACTACTATAAATAAGAGATGTGTATGCTCATTTCAAACGGTCATGTATGTGTGTGTGAGCGAAGGTGCTGCCGGATTTTTGTCAAAATACATTGTAAAAGCTCACAATCAGTAATAGAAAGAAAGTTAAAAGGATACAAGCTGTTTTGACTTCGTTTACGTTGATTCCGCCTTCGTATTTGAAGATGAACTGCCTTAACTAACTTTTAGGGTCACGACAACGATCCAACAAGTGTTCTGACCTAGTCCCCGAATAATACTTTCCGCAATGCTTGAAACACAGCATCACCCTCAGCTTATATGATAAGACAATAAAATTGCTTAGCAATGCTGTTGTAAAAAAGATCCTCTAAAGGGGACACACCAACAAGTTGAGTTATGATCTCTCTGCTGAACGATGGTTCTGACCTGAGCTCTCATGATTCTTCATAATTTATTAACCCCTTACAGATATCATTTGTGTTATAATTGCCTGTAAGACTGAATATTGGGATCTGGATACGGGAGTATATTCTGAGGTGGGACACGTGATTAAGTTTAAGTATCTAAGACATTAAACTCGTATCTCGAAGCAGTTGAACTTTGTGTGAAAATTTAAGTGGACCAGTATACTGACAATCAAGGTGAATCGTTTAGAACTTAAAATGATTAAAGCTTAATGGTGCTAGTGATTTGTTTCATAAACTGATATGATCCTCTTACACAAACTCACAAAAAATATTGTTATTGTTTGTATATATTTGTTTACTGCATTTCTTTAAAAAAAAAAAAAACAATCCAAAAAGATTTTCGGAGTGTTTTAGCATAAAATTTTGAAAATTCAAAAAGATTTTCGACAACTGATGTTGAAGAGCTGATATTCAAAATTCGAGTGCTAAACATGATGAACAGGATTGGGAGAATATGTTGAAAACCTTGAATGTCATATACAAATGTTTTTGAAAGATTGTGTAGTTAGTTAATCAAGGTCATTCATTTGAACTTGATGTAACTAGTATGTTTGATTGATTAAATGATGTTTACCGGTAAGTTTATTAAATTCAATTGTTATAAATTTGTGAAACTTATGTTGAGGTAGAGGAAGTGCAGGTTATACAGGTTTTGGACTTTATAATTCCCACGGAAGCTAAATGTTAAAGCTTGAACCAGATCAAGACCTCAGATTCTAGCATATTGAGAGGGGGAGTCTGTGAAAGGGGGAGTCTGGATCAACAGTTAAAGGGGAAGACTGAAGATGGAGCTAGGAAGATAATCTGAACCTGTGAAGATAGAATGCTTAAGATGTGAAGACAGAGTTGGAGAAAATACAAAGACTAAAGACTCGAAGCCGAAGACTTCGTCAACATCCAAGGGGGAGTCTGTTGGTGCATCTACTGTCTGCTGACTACGACTTATTGAGTCTTATGTCTAGATAGGTTAAATGAGTGAACAACAGTGATTGAGTTAGGGTTTAATCATGTTTTAAATGGCCTGACCGTTTGAACATGGCCTGACCGTTTGAAGAGGGTTTAGTTTGAAGAGGGTCTAGTTTGAAGATGGTCTAGTTTGAAGATGGTCTAGTTTGAAGAGGGTCTAGTTTGAGGAGTGTCCCGTTTGAAGAAGGCCGTGTCACCTTCAAACGGGAGGGTCACTACTATAAATAAGAGATGTGTATGCTCATTTCAAACGGTCATGTATGTGTGTGTGAGCGAAGGTGCTGCCGGATTTTTGTCAAAATACATTGTAAAAGCTCACAATCAGTAATAGAAAGAAAGTTAAAAGGATACAAGCTGTTTTGACTTCGTTTACGTTGATTCCGCCTTCGTATTTGAAGATGAACTGCCTTAACTAACTTTTAGGGTCACGACAACGATCCAACAAGTGTTCTGACCTAGTCCCCGAATAATACTTTCCGCAATGCTTGAAACACAGCATCACCCTCAGCTTATATGATAAGACAATAAAATTGCTTAGCAATGCTGTTGTAAAAAAGATCCTCTAAAGGGGACACACCAACAAGTTGAGTTATGATCTCTCTGCTGAACGATGGTTCTGACCTGAGCTCTCATGATTCTTCATAATTTATTAACCCCTTACAGATATCATTTGTGTTATAATTGCCTGTAAGACTGAATATTGGGATCTGGATACGGGAGTATATTCTGAGGTGGGACACGTGATTAAGTTTAAGTATCTAAGACATTAAACTCGTATCTCGAAGCAGTTGAACTTTGTGTGAAAATTTAAGTGGACCAGTATACTGACAATCAAGGTGAATCGTTTAGAACTTAAAATGATTAAAGCTTAATGGTGCTAGTGATTTGTTTCATAAACTGATATGATCCTCTTACACAAACTCAAAAAAAATATTGTTATTGTTTGTATATATTTGTTTACTGCATTTCTTTAAAAAAAAAAAAAAAACAATCCAAAAAGATTTTCGGAGTGTTTTAGCATAAAATTTTGAAAATTCAAAAAGATTTTCGACAACTGATGTTGAAGAGCTGATATTCAAAATTCGAGTGCTAAACATGATGAACAGGATTGGGAGAATATGTTGAAAACCTTGAATGTCATATACAAATGTTTTTGAAAGATTGTGTAGTTAGTTAATCAAGGTCATTCATTTGAACTTGATGTAACTAGTATGTTTGATTGATTAAATGATGTTTACCGGTAAGTTTATTAAATTCAATTGTTATAAATTTGTGAAACTTATGTTGAGGTAGAGGAAGTGCAGGTTATACAGGTTTTGGACTTTATAATTCCCACGGAAGCTAAATGTTAAAGCTTGAACCAGATCAAGACCTCAGATTCTAGCATATTGAGAGGGGGAGTCTGTGAAAGGGGGAGTCTGGATCAACAGTTAAAGGGGAAGACTGAAGATGGAGCTAGGAAGATAATCTGAACCTGTGAAGATAGAATGCTTAAGATGTGAAGACAGAGTTGGAGAAAATACAAAGACTAAAGACTCGAAGCCGAAGACTTCGTCAACATCCAAGGGGGAGTCTGTTGGTGCATCTACTGTCTGCTGACTACGTCTTATTGAGTCTTATGTCTAGATAGGTTAAATGAGTGAACAACAGTGATTGAGTTAGGGTTTAATCATGTTTTAAATGGCCTGACCGTTTGAACATGGCCTGACCGTTTGAAGAGGGTTTAGTTTGAAGAGGGTCTAGTTTGAAGATGGTCTAGTTTGAAGATGGTCTAGTTTGAAGAGGGTCTAGTTTGAGGAGTGTCCCGTTTGAAGAAGGCCGTGTCACCTTCAAACGGGAGGGTCACTACTATAAATAAGAGATGTGTATGCTCATTTCAAACGGTCATGTATGTGTGTGTGAGCGAAGGTGCTGCCGGATTTTTGTCAAAATACATTGTAAAAGCTCACAATCAGTAATAGAAAGAAAGTTAAAAGGATACAAGCTGTTTTGACTTCGTTTACGTTGATTCCGCCTTCGTATTTGAAGATGAACTGCCTTAACTAACTTTTAGGGTCACGACAACGATCCAACAAGTGTTCTGACCTAGTCCCCGAATAATACTTTCCGCAATGCTTGAAACACAGCATCACCCTCAGCTTATATGATAAGACAATAAAATTGCTTAGCAATGCTGTTGTAAAAAAGATCCTCTAAAGGGGACACACCAACAAGTTGAGTTATGATCTCTCTGCTGAACGATGGTTCTGACCTGAGCTCTCATGATTCTTCATAATTTATTAACCCCTTACAGATATCATTTGTGTTATAATTGCCTGTAAGACTGAATATTGGGATCTGGATACGGGAGTATATTCTGAGGTGGGACACGTGATTAAGTTTAAGTATCTAAGACATTAAACTCGTATCTCGAAGCAGTTGAACTTTGTGTGAAAATTTAAGTGGACCAGTATACTGACAATCAAGGTGAATCGTTTAGAACTTAAAATGATTAAAGCTTAATGGTGCTAGTGATTTGTTTCATAAACTGATATGATACTCTTACACAAACTCAAAAAAAATATTGTTATTGTTTGTATATATTTGTTTACTGCATTTCTTTAAAAAAAAAAAAAAACAATCCAAAAAGATTTTCGGAGTGTTTTAGCATAAAATTTTGAAAATTCAAAAAGATTTTCGACAACTGATGTTGAAGAGCTGATATTCAAAATTCGAGTGCTAAACATGATGAACAGGATTGGGAGAATATGTTGAAAACCTTGAATGTCATATACAAATGTTTTTGAAAGATTGTGTAGTTAGTTAATCAAGGTCATTCATTTGAACTTGATGTAACTAGTATGTTTGATTGATTAAATGATGTTTACCGGTAAGTTTATTAAATTCAATTGTTATAAATTTGTGAAACTTATGTTGAGGTAGAGGAAGTGCATGTTATACAGGTTTTGGACTTTATAATTCCCACGGAAGCTAAATGTTAAAGCTTGAACCAGATCAAGACCTCAGATTCTAGCATATTGAGAGGGGGAGTCTGTGAAAGGGGGAGTCTGGATCAACAGTTAAAGGGGAAGACTGAAGATGGAGCTAGGAAGATAATCTGAACCTGTGAAGATAGAATGCTTAAGATGTGAAGACAGAGTTGGAGAAAATACAAAGACTAAAGACTCGAAGCCGAAGACTTCGTCAACATCCAAGGGGGAGTCTGTTGGTGCATCTACTGTCTGCTGACTACGTCTTATTGAGTCTTATGTCTAGATAGGTTAAATGAGTGAACAACAGTGATTGAGTTAGGGTTTAATCATGTTTTAAATGGCCTGACCGTTTGAACATGGCCTGACCGTTTGAAGAGGGTTTAGTTTGAAGAGGGTCTAGTTTGAAGATGGTCTAGTTTGAAGATGGTCTAGTTTGAAGAGGGTCTAGTTTGAGGAGTGTCCCGTTTGAAGAAGGCTGTGTCACCTTCAAACGGGAGGGTCACTACTATAAATAAGAGATGTGTATGCTCATTTCAAACGGTCATGTATGTGTGTGTGAGCGAAGGTGCTGCCGGATTTTTGTCAAAATACATTGTAAAAGCTCACAATCAGTAATAGAAAGAAAGTTAAAAGGATACAAGCTGTTTTGACTTCGTTTACGTTGATTCCGCCTTCGTATTTGAAGATGAACTGCCTTAACTAACTTTTAGGGTCACGACAACGATCCAACAAGTGTTCTGACCTAGTCCCCGAATAATACTTTCCGCAATGCTTGAAACACAGCATCACCCTCAGCTTATATGATAAGACAATAAAATTGCTTAGCAATGCTGTTGTAAAAAAAGATCCTCTAAAGGGGACACACCAACAAGTTGAGTTATGATCTCTCTGCTGAACGATGGTTCTGACCTGAGCTCTCATGATTCTTCATAATTTATTAACCCCTTACAGATATCATTTGTGTTATAATTGCCTGTAAGACTGAATATTGGGATCTGGATACGGGAGTATATTCTGAGGTGGGACACGTGATTAAGTTTAAGTATCTAAGACATTAAACTCGTATCTCGAAGCAGTTGAACTTTGTGTGAAAATTTAAGTGGACCAGTATACTGACAATCAAGGTGAATCGTTTAGAACTTAAAATGATTAAAGCTTAATGGTGCTAGTGATTTGTTTCATAAACTGATATGATCCTCTTACACAAACTCACAAAAAATATTGTTATTGTTTGTATATATTTGTTTACTGCATTTCTTTAAAAAAAAAAAAAAAAACAATCCAAAAAGATTTTCGGAGTGTTTTAGCATAAAATTTTGAAAATTCAAAAAGATTTTCGACAACTGATGTTGAAGAGCTGATATTCAAAATTCGAGTGCTAAACATGATGAACAGGATTGGGAGAATATGTTGAAAACCTTGAATGTCATATACAAATGTTTTTGAAAGATTGTGTAGTTAGTTAATCAAGGTCATTCATTTGAACTTGATGTAACTAGTATGTTTGATTGATTAAATGATGTTTACCGGTAAGTTTATTAAATTCAATTGTTATAAATTTGTGAAACTTATGTTGAGGTAGAGGAAGTGCAGGTTATACAGGTTTTGAACTTTATAATTCCCACGAAAGCTAAATGTTAAAGCTTGAACCAGATCAAGACCTCAGATTCTAGCATATTGAGAGGGGGAGTCTGTGAAAGGGGGAGTCTGGATCAACAGTTAAAGGGGAAGACTGAAGATGGAGCTAGGAAGATAATCTGAACCTGTGAAGATAGAATGCTTAAGATGTGAAGACAGAGTTGGAGAAAATACAAAGACTAAAGACTCGAAGTCGAAGACTTCGTCAACATCCAAGGGGGAGTCTGTTGGTGCATCTACTGTCTGCTGACTACGTCTTATTGAGTCTTATGTCTAGATAGGTTAAATGAGTGAACAACAGTGATTGAGTTAGGGTTTAATCATGTTTTAAATGGCCTGACCGTTTGAACATGGCCTGACCGTTTGAAGAGGGTTTAGTTTGAAGAGGGTCTAGTTTGAAGATGGTCTAGTTTGAAGATGGTCTAGTTTGAAGAGGGTCTAGTTTGAGGAGTGTCCCGTTTGAAGAAGGCTGTGTCACCTTCAAACGGGAGGGTCACTACTATAAATAAGAGATGTGTATGCTCATTTCAAACGGTCATGTATGTGTGTGTGAGCGAAGGTGCTGCCGGATTTTTGTCAAAATACATTGTAAAAGCTCACAATCAGTAATAGAAAGAAAGTTAAAAGGATACAAGCTGTTTTGACTTCGTTTACGTTGATTCCGCCTTCGTATTTGAAGATGAACTGCCTTAACTAACTTTTAGGGTCACGACAACGATCCAACAAGTGTTCTGACCTAGTCCCCGAATAATACTTTCCGCAATGCTTGAAACACAGCATCACCCTCAGCTTATATGATAAGACAATAAAATTGCTTAGCAATGCTGTTGTAAAAAAGATCCTCTAAAGGGGACACACCAACAAGTTGAGTTATGATCTCTCTGCTGAACGATGGTTCTGACCTGAGCTCTCATGATTCTTCATAATTTATTAACCCCTTACAGATATCATTTGTGTTATAATTGCCAGTAAGACTGAATATTGGGATCTGGATACGGGAGTATATTTTGAGGTGGGACACGTGATTAAGTTTAAGTATCTAAGACATTAAACTCGTATCTCGAAGCAGTTGAACTTTGTGTGAAAATTTAAGTGGACCAGTATACTGACAATCAAGGTGAATCGTTTAGAACTTAAAATGATTAAAGCTTAATGGTGCTAGTGATTTGTTTCATAAACTGATATGATCCTCTTACACAAACTCACAAAAAATATTGTTATTGTTTGTATATATTTGTTTACTGCATTTCTTAAAAAAAAAAAAAAAAAAACAATCCAAAAAGATTTTCGGAGTGTTTTAGCATAAAATTTTGAAAATTCAAAAAGATTTTCGACAACTGATGTTGAAGAGCTGATATTCAAAATTCGAGTGCTAAACATGATGAACAGGATTGGGAGAATATGTTGAAAACCTTGAATGTCATATACAAATGTTTTTGAAAGATTGTGTAGTTAGTTAATCAAGGTCATTCATTTGAACTTGATGTAACTAGTATGTTTGATTGATTAAATGATGTTTACCGGTAAGTTTATTAAATTCAATTGTTATAAATTTGTGAAACTTATGTTGAGGTAGAGGAAGTGCAGGTTATACAGGTTTTGGACTTTATAATTCCCACGGAAGCTAAATGTTAAAGCTTGAACCAGATCAAGACCTCAGATTCTAGCATATTGAGAGGGGGAGTCTGTGAAAGGGGGAGTCTGGATCAACAGTTAAAGGGGAAGACTGAAGATGGAGCTAGGAAGATAATCTGAACCTGTGAAGATAGAATGCTTAAGATGTGAAGACAGAGTTGGAGAAAATACAAAGACTAAAGACTCGAAGCCGAAGACTTCGTCAACATCCAAGGGGGAGTCTGTTGGTGCATCTACTGTCTGCTGACTACGTCTTATTGAGTCTTATGTCTAGATAGGTTAAATGAGTGAACAACAGTGATTGAGTTAGGGTTTAATCATGTTTTAAATGGCCTGACCGTTTGAACATGGCCTGACCGTTTGAAGAGGGTTTAGTTTGAAGAGGGTCTAGTTTGAAGATGGTCTAGTTTGAAGATGGTCTAGTTTGAAGAGGGTCTAGTTTGAGGAGTGTCCCGTTTGAAGAAGGCTGTGTCACCTTCAAACGGGAGGGTCACTACTATAAATAAGAGATGTGTATGCTCATTTCAAACGGTCATGTATGTGTGTGTGAGCGAAGGTGCTGCCGGATTTTTGTCAAAATACATTGTAAAAGCTCACAATCAGTAATAGAAAGAAAGTTAAAAGGATACAAGCTGTTTTGACTTCGTTTACGTTGATTCCGCCTTCGTATTTGAAGATGAACTGCCTTAACTAACTTTTAGGGTCACGACAACGATCCAACAAGTGTTCTGACCTAGTCCCCGAATAATACTTTCCGCAATGCTTGAAACACAGCATCACCCTCAGCTTATATGATAAGACAATAAAATTGCTTAGCAATGTTGTTGTAAAAAAGATCCTCTAAAGGGGACACACCAACAAGTTGAGTTATGATCTCTCTGCTGAACGATGGTTCTGACCTGAGCTCTCATGATTCTTCATAATTTATTAACCCCTTACAGATATCATTTGTGTTATAATTGCCTGTAAGACTGAATATTGGGATCTGGATACGGGAGTATATTTTGAGGTGGGACACGTGATTAAGTTTAAGTATCTAAGACATTAAACTCGTATCTCGAAGCAGTTGAACTTTGTGTGAAAATTTAAGTGGACCAGTATACTGACAATCAAGGTGAATCGTTTAGAACTTAAAATGATTAAAGCTTAATGGTGCTAGTGATTTGTTTCATAAACTGATATGATCCTCTTACACAAACTCACAAAAAATATTGTTATTGTTTGTATATATTTGTTTACTGCATTTCTTAAAAAAAAAAAAAAACAATCCAAAAAGATTTTCAGAGTGTTTTAGCATAAAATTTTGAAAATTCAAAAAGATTTTCGACAACTGATGTTGAAGAGCTGATATTCAAAATTCGAGTGCTAAACATGATGAACAGGATTGGGAGAATATGTTGAAAACCTTGAATGTCATATACAAATGTTTTTGAAAGATTGTGTAGTTAGTTAATCAAGGTCATTCATTTGAACTTGATGTAACTAGTATGTTTGATTGATTAAATGATGTTTACCGGTAAGTTTATTAAATTCAATTGTTATAAATTTGTGAAACTTATGTTGAGGTAGAGGAAGTGCAGGTTATACAGGTTTTGGACTTTATAATTCCCACGAAAGCTAAATGTTAAAGCTTGAACCAGATCAAGACCTCAGATTCTAGCATATTGAGAGGGGGAGTCTGTGAAAGGGGGAGTCTGGATCAACAGTTAAAGGGGAAGACTGAAGATGGAGCTAGGAAGATAATCTGAACCTGTGAAGATAGAATGCTTAAGATGTGAAGACAGAGTTGGAGAAAATACAAAGACTAAAGACTCGAAGCCGAAGACTTCGTCAACATCCAAGGGGGAGTCTGTTGGTGCATCTACTGTCTGCTGACTACGTCTTATTGAGTCTTATGTCTAGATAGGTTAAATGAGTGAACAACAGTGATTGAGTTAGGGTTTAATCATGTTTTAAATGGCCTGACCGTTTGAACATGGCCTGACCGTTTGAAGAGGGTTTAGTTTGAAGAGGGTCTAGTTTGAAGATGGTCTAGTTTGAAGATGGTCTAGTTTGAAGAGGGTCTAGTTTGAGGAGTGTCCCGTTTGAAGAAGGCTGTGTCACCTTCAAACGGGAGGGTCACTACTATAAATAAGAGATGTGTATGCTCATTTCAAACGGTCATGTATGTGTGTGTGAGCGAAGGTGCTGCCGGATTTTTGTCAAAATACATTGTAAAAGCTCACAATCAGTAATAGAAAGAAAGTTAAAAGGATACAAGCTGTTTTGACTTCGTTTACGTTGATTCCGCCTTCGTATTTGAAGATGAACTGCCTTAACTAACTTTTAGGGTCACGACAACGATCCAACAAGTGTTCTGACCTAGTCCCCGAATAATACTTTCCGCAATGCTTGAAACACAGCATCACCCTCAGCTTATATGATAAGACAATAAAATTGCTTAGCAATGCTGTTGTAAAAAAGATCCTCTAAAGGGGACACACCAACAAGTTGAGTTATGATCTCTCTGCTGAACGATGGTTCTGACCTGAGCTCTCATGATTCTTCATAATTTATTAACCCCTTACAGATATCATTTGTGTTATAATTGCCTGTAAGACTGAATATTGGGATCTGGATACGGGAGTATATTTTGAGGTGGGACACGTGATTAAGTTTAAGTATCTAAGACATTAAACTCGTATCTCGAAGCAGTTGAACTTTGTGTGAAAATTTAAGTGGACCAGTATACTGACAATCAAGGTGAATCGTTTAGAACTTAAAATGATTAAAGCTTAATGGTGCTAGTGATTTGTTTCATAAACTGATATGATCCTCTTACACAAACTCACAAAAAATATTGTTATTGTTTGTATATATTTGTTTACTGCATTTCTTAAAAAAAAAAAAAAAACAATCCAAAAAGATTTTCGGAGTGTTTTAGCATAAAATTTTGAAAATTCAAAAAGATTTTCGACAACTGATGTTGAAGAGCTGATATTCAAAATTCGAGTGCTAAACATGATGAACAGGATTGGGAGAATATGTTGAAAACCTTGAATGTCATATACAAATGTTTTTGAAAGATTGTGTAGTTAGTTAATCAAGGTCATTCATTTGAACTTGATGTAACTAGTATGTTTGATTGATTAAATGATGTTTACCGGTAAGTTTATTAAATTCAATTGTTATAAATTTGTGAAACTTATGTTGAGGTAGAGGAAGTGCAGGTTATACAGGTTTTGGACTTTATAATTCCCACGGAAGCTAAATGTTAAAGCTTGAACCAGATCAAGACCTCAGATTCTAGCATATTGAGAGGGGGAGTCTGTGAAAGGGGGAGTCTGGATCAACAGTTAAAGGGGAAGACTGAAGATGGAGCTAGGAAGATAATCTGAACCTGTGAAGATAGAATGCTTAAGATGTGAAGACAGAGTTGGAGAAAATACAAAGACTAAAGACTCGAAGCCGAAGACTTCGTCAACATCCAAGGGGGAGTCTGTTGGTGCATCTACTGTCTGCTGACTACGTCTTATTGAGTCTTATGTCTAGATAGGTTAAATGAGTGAACAACAGTGATTGAGTTAGGGTTTAATCATGTTTTAAATGGCCTGACCGTTTGAACATGGCCTGACCGTTTGAAGAGGGTTTAGTTTGAAGAGGGTCTAGTTTGAAGATGGTCTAGTTTGAAGAGGGTCTAGTTTGAAGAGGGTCTAGTTTGAGGAGTGTCCCGTTTGAAGAAGGCTGTGTCACCTTCAAACGGGAGGGTCACTACTATAAATAAGAGATGTGTATGCTCATTTCAAACGGTCATGTATGTGTGTGTGAGCGAAGGTGCTGCCGGATTTTTGTCAAAATACATTGTAAAAGCTCACAATCAGTAATAGAAAGAAAGTTAAAAGGATACAAGCTGTTTTGACTTCGTTTACGTTGATTCCGCCTTCGTATTTGAAGATGAACTGCCTTAACTAACTTTTAGGGTCACGACAACGATCCAACAAGTGTTCTGACCTAGTCCCCGAATAATACTTTCCGCAATGCTTGAAACACAGCATCACCCTCAGCTTATATGATAAGACAATAAAATTGCTTAGCAATGCTGTTGTAAAAAAGATCCTCTAAAGGGGACACACCAACAAGTTGAGTTATGATCTCTCTGCTGAACGATGGTTCTGACCTGAGCTCTCATGATTCTTCATAATTTATTAACCCCTTACAGATATCATTTGTGTTATAATTGCCTGTAAGACTGAATATTGGGATCTGGATACGGGAGTATATTTTGAGGTGGGACACGTGATTAAGTTTAAGTATCTAAGACATTAAACTCGTATCTCGAAGCAGTTGAACTTTGTGTGAAAATTTAAGTGGACCAGTATACTGACAATCAAGGTGAATCGTTTAGAACTTAAAATGATTAAAGCTTAATGGTGCTAGTGATTTGTTTCATAAACTGATATGATCCTCTTACACAAACTCACAAAAAATATTGTTATTGTTTGTATATATTTGTTTACTGCATTTCTTAAAAAAAAAAAAAAAAACAATCCAAAAAGATTTTCGGAGTGTTTTAGCATAAAATTTTGAAAATTCAAAAAGATTTTCGACAACTGATGTTGAAGAGCTGATATTCAAAATTCGAGTGCTAAACATGATGAACAGGATTGGGAGAATATGTTGAAAACCTTGAATGTCATATACAAATGTTTTTGAAAGATTGTGTAGTTAGTTAATCAAGGTCATTCATTTGAACTTGATGTAACTAGTATGTTTGATTGATTAAATGATGTTTACCGGTAAGTTTATTAAATTCAATTGTTATAAATTTGTGAAACTTATGTTGAGGTAGAGGAAGTGCAGGTTATACAGGTTTTGGACTTTATAATTCCCACGGAAGCTAAATGTTAAAGCTTGAACCAGATCAAGACCTCAGATTCTAGCATATTGAGAGGGGGAGTCTGTGAAAGGGGGAGTCTGGATCAACAGTTAAAGGGGAAGACTGAAGATGGAGCTAGGAAGATAATCTGAACCTGTGAAGATAGAATGCTTAAGATGTGAAGACAGAGTTGGAGAAAATACAAAGACTAAAGACTCGAAGCCGAAGACTTCGTCAACATCCAAGGGGGAGTCTGTTGGTGCATCTACTGTCTGCTGACTACGTCTTATTGAGTCTTATGTCTAGATAGGTTAAATGAGTGAACAACAGTGATTGAGTTAGGGTTTAATCATGTTTTAAATGGCCTGACCGTTTGAACATGGCCTGACCGTTTGAAGAGGGTTTAGTTTGAAGAGGGTCTAGTTTGAAGATGGTCTAGTTTGAAGAGGGTCTAGTTTGAGGAGTGTCCCGTTTGAAGAAGGCTGTGTCACCTTCAAACGGGAGGGTCACTACTATAAATAGGAGATGTGTATGCTCATTTCAAACGGTCATGTATGTGTGTGTGAGCGAAGGTGCTGCCGGATTTTTGTCAAAATACATTGTAAAAGCTCACAATCAGTAATAGAAAGAAAGTTAAAAGGATACAAGTTGTTTTGGCTTCGTTTACGTTGATTCCGCCTTCGTATTTGAAGATGAACTCCCTTAACTGACTTTTAGGGTCACGACAACGATCCAACAAAGCGCGTGGTGCTTGGTGCAATCCATACAATGCCTTGTCAAGCTTGTATGCATATTCTGGATGATCTGGATGAACAAAACCCGGTGGCTGCTCAACAAAAATTTCTTCCTTCACATCTCCATACAAAAACGCTATCTTGACATCCATCTGAAAGACAGTGAATCCCATATATGACGCGTAAGCTAAGAAGATCCGGATAGCTTCAAGTCGGGCTACTGGAGCATACACTTCATCATAATCCAGACCCTCTATTTGTTTGAATCCTTGAACCACTAAACGTGCTTTATTTCGAACAATGACTCCTTCAGAGTCTTGCTTGTTTCTGAAAACCCAGTGAGTTCCAAGCTTGCGTTTTCCTTTCGGCAACTCCACCAGTTTCCATACTCCGAGCTTCTCGAACTGGTTTAGCTCTTCGTGCATAGCATCAACCCATCCTGGTTCTTGCAACGCTACATCAATAGTTTTAGGTTCAATTTGAGAAATGTAGCTAGAGTATAAGCACAAATTAATGGTTAAGCACAAATTAATGGTTCCTGATTGGCTTCTGGTTTGAACTCCTGCACTAACAGAACCGATTACATTCTAAATATGATGATTTCTTTGAACACTTGTTGGAATGGAAAATTCAGGTATCGTCTCATCTAGAGAGGTGTGTATGTTGCTTGACTCCCCCTCATTAGGTGCTACTGGACTGTGACTCACAGGAGTGGTAACAGTACACTCTTCAGGAATAGGATCAGCAAACAGTTCTGATCCAGCTGTATTAGTTGAAATTCCACTAGATTGTGCACCTTCAGGAGATTGATGAAACATTTGTTGAGGTAAAGGATGCTGCGTAAACACCATTCCTGGCGGGTCAATGGTATGATGTCTGAAGCTTCCTTCTGTCTGTTCTTCTTCTTCTTCAGTATCTCCAAAAGACAACGGTTGTTTTGGAATAGACACACCTGCATCTGAAAAATCACTTGACAAAATATTAAATGATTTAAACAATTCAGCATAATCATATAACCAATCTGGTCCAACTCTAGCATCCGTAGCGTTTTCTTCAAGCCATTCAATGTTGCACGACTCGACGACCTTTTTAGTTACTTTGTTGTATACTCTATAGGTAGAGCCTTTTGCATATCCAACAAAGAAACATTCGTCCCCTTTGACCTCAAACTTTCCATTAGAGTCCATAAGTAATAATACACATGGACATCCAAAGATACGAAAGTGAGAAACCGAAGGTTTACGTCCTTCCAGAATCTCATAAGGAGTTTTCATATGACGTTTATTTACTAAAGCATGATTCTGGACGTAACAAGCCGTGCTAACTGCCTCAGCCCAAAAGAAACTAGGAAGCTTCGAGTCAGCCAGCATAGTTCGTGTAGCCTCAATAAGAGTACGATTTCTTCTTTCAGCTACTCCATTTTGTTGAGGAGTTCGTGGTGCACTATACTGATGATCAATTCCCTTTTCAGTGCAGAATGTGTCCAAAGTTACGTTCTTGAATTCTGTCCCATTTTCAGATCGAATAACCTTCACTTTGGTGCTCGCTTGATTTTCTGCCAGAGTGATGAATTGTTTCACTAAGACTGCAGTTTCATTCTTGTGGCTGAGAAAATACACCCAGGTGTAACGAGAATAATCATCAACGATTACAAGACAATAAGCTTTCTTGCCAATACTCAACACATTCACTGGACCAAAAAGATCCATGTGAAGTAATTCGAGCACAACTTTCGTTGAGGGTGCAGGTTTAGACTTATGAGGTTTTCGATGAGCTTTTCCTTTCGCACAAGCAACACATTTTTCAACCAACATGAAATCTTTTATTGGAAGATCACGGACTAGTTGACCTTTAGCCAGTCGGTTCAGATTCTTCATGTTCACATGCCCAAGGCAACGATGCCACAGTAGACCATCATGTTCTGAAATCTTCGAGAATAGGCAAGTAACTTCTTCACAAGGTTTCTTGTTCATATCAATCACATAGGCGTTTCCTCGTCTCTCTGCTGACATTAAGAACCAATCTTCTGGAATGACAATCCCAGGTTTAAGCACATAACATCCTTTCTTTGTAAAGTGAACTGAATTTCCTCGATCACAAATCTGAGAGATGCTCAACAGATTATGTTTCAGTTCTGGAACACAGTTAACATTTTCGAAGCTTAAAACACCGTTTCTTACTGTTCCTTTCAATGTGATCCTTCCTGATTCTCCTCCCGCAAATGAGACATATCCACCATTAAATTCCTTTACATTTATTAACTGGGACAAGTCTCATGTCATGTGCCTGGAACAGCCACTATCCATGTACCAAAGTCGCACGGTAGTCCTCCACAGCTGTTCCTGCACGATTAGCGGGATTAGTTAGATCTAGGAACCCAGCCCATGGTGGATCTGGGTTTTCCTTGTGCATCAATATACGTCACTCTTTGCCAAATGAGATTATCTTTGATAAGATATTTTGAAGAATTTTGCATGAGAGATCTTTGGCGAAATGTATTAGATTGTGCAACACCAGTTTTTGGTTTCCAAAATGTGTTTGACCAATTTGAATTATAGTTACCAAAACCATTTTGTTGATTTCTTTGAAAACTGTTCTTTTGATTTTGATTTCTACATTTGGCTGCATTCCAATTTTGATCAGAAGGTTTAGTTTTGCGATAGTTGTGCTTCATTGTCTTAGACCTTTCAGTCGTCATTGACTCTGAACAACGATATCGGTTAGACTTGACCTTCTGATTTTGTACGAACTTCTTCTTGGACTGGTCACTTGGGAGTTGAACACAGTTTCTGGCAATGTGTCCAGCAATTCCACAATTAAAACATGTTTGTCGTTTCATTGTGTGAGTATTTTGAGAATTTTGATGCTTTAATGAAGAAGCTTTGTTTGGTTTTGAATGATTGGACGTTTTGGTTTTCCTAATATGTTTTGCTTGTGGCTGTTCTGAGCATTTTGATGTCTGCTGATTAGAATTCACACATTCATGTGATGTTGATGAACAATTTGACACCCTTTCTTTACCGTGATCATCATTTGAAGTTGATGTTTTAATTTCAAAAACATTTTTTGATGACTCTTTATTTAACTCAAACCCTTTTTCTTCTTTACCAAATTCAGTTTCAGTATTTGAACATGCAGAAGTCTCATCAATATGCGTTTCATCAACACATTTATCATGTGAAACTAATTCAGGTTCAATTTCCACTACAGTTTCCAATGGGATCCCACTAGATTCAACATTAGGGATGCCCACTGAGACAGATTCAGAAGAAGAATCACGATACTCTTGATTTTCTTGTGAAGAAGTTTCAGTGGTTTCACTGAATGTGTCCTGAGGGACCTCACCTGTAACACTGTCATTAACCAAAGGGTTAGAAACATCACATTCACAATCATTAACTGAAGAAAATTCATCACCAGACTTATTGTTCAAAGTTTCAACACAAACATTATCAGTTTTGCCCAAAACATCAGGCTCACTAGACGAAACATAAGCACAAAACGACGCAAACAAAGACCGACCAAAAGCAATATCAGATTCAGTTTGTTCAAAATAATTTTCAGAAATATTAGTATGAACAACTGGTTCACTCCCAAGAACATCTCCACACTTTACTTCACATACTTTATCTGCACATGAAGACAAAGTGTTAGGATCAATTGAGCCTTTAGAAACAAAATTTATTTGAGTAGACTTCTGTTTCTCAATTGGTCTGTCATTAAATGAAGACTTATTGTTTTTGGGACCATAAGTCATTTGACTTTCATTCATCATCTCCTCCTCAGTCATAGGTAAATAAGTATAATTGTCATTATAAGGAGGGGGAGCCTGATTAAAACCCAAACCACACCCTTTCTTTTTCTTGTATGCGAGCTGTTGATCGCACAAGTTTTTAACTAGTTTGCTGGAAGAATCATATTTCTTAATATTAAGTTCATTTATTTGATATCTATCTCTGATATCTTCCAGTTCCTTAGTTAAAATACATACTTTCTCCTGAGCTTCTAGAAAATGGGTTGTTTTTACACTTACATCATCTTTGAGTTTGATGATGTCTTTTCGCTGAGCCTCAATCTTTTCTTTATAAAGTTTTTCGTTTTTCGATAATGTGAAATTTTTATTTTTTATATCTTGATAATCTTGAATTAGCTCAGCATTGTGTATTCTGTAAGCTTCAACCCTTTCCCTACACTCAGGAGTACATAAAACAAAAAGTACCTCTTCTTTGGTGAGACCTTTAACTGGAGCTGAAAGAATCAAAGTCATAAGAGCGAGGTTTTCAGCTGAAGTCTCCTCCTCAGGTGCTGGAGCCTCATCCTCAAAAGCGGAAACTTGATCATTAGAGGTCATGAAAGCAATGTTGTTTGTATCAGCTTGATTTTCTGGAGCTGAGATGTTCAGTCGCTCAATTTCTGAATTCCAATCAAAGTTGATATCAGGCTGAACCACCAAGGCTTGAGCTAGTCCTAGGGGTTGAGGACTTCCACCAGTAGCAGCATCATCCGTTATACTCGATGTGGTCACAAGAGCTCTCTCTCGATTAGGTGTAATGGGCTGGGCAGGAGTCTGTTCTCTATTAATAGGTGGCTTTGTGCAGTTTCGAGCATAGTGTCCTTCCTCATGACAGTTGTAACAGCGTAGTTTAAAAGGCACTGTAGATGCTCCTGTAAATGAAGCACCCCATTTGTTTTTACCAGTTCTTTTCATAAACCTTGTTGCCCTGAATGCAGTCATAGCCATCTGCTATGTGATGTCCATTTCTTCAACATCATCAGGATGAATCTGATATAAGTCATCGCCACACCATTTAGGAGGATCAATTTTTCCTGCAACAAAAGCATTCAAACAATTTATCACAGAGGCTGCGATATCCAGATTTTGTATAGACTGTTGTGTGAAGAAAGCAATCATTTCATTTTTCACAGCGAAAGAAGGAGCAGCAGTAGACGTATTCGAAGATGGAGCAGCAGTAGATCGTGATGGAGCAGCTTGAGTCGAAGATCCAGAATAATAGACATTTGCTGAGGTAGGAGTAGATTTAGCAGACGCCGCATTGCTAAACATTTGAAATCCTCCTTGAGACAAAAGAGCTGCATTGTTGTTGTTTGACGAAACGGGAGCAACAGAGAATCCTGCAGCTAGCATGCTATTCTTGTAATTAGTTTCTCTTTGCTTGTCATCCAGCTCACATGCCTTGATATGAGAAATCATCTCAGACAAACTGCACCTAGCAAGTGTAACAACTCTCATCAAAAAGTACTATTTATTATTTTAATTTGACCAATAGGAAACCCTAATTGAGAAACCCAAGTGATTCTGAACAAACCCTAAAATTTTCAGAATAAATGGAATTAGAATCAGGGCCCCTAAAACTCAAGGGGGGGGGGGTAAACCCTAATTGATAATTATCTTCGAAATACGCTGTCAAATTTGAGATACATTCGAATAACAACTCACCAGGCCTATACCAGTGACTAACCTACCCTACCCTACCTTGACACCCCAGGCGACTCGCGACAGAAACGGTGACACCCTCCGCGACACGCGGGGGAACCGATTTTCAAGTATAAATACAAGAGTCTGGGACTTGACATTCTGTGTTAATTCGACGTAAAAACTCAAAACGTACGCTGAGTTATAGTATAATCATTATAAAACACACACACTGATCACGAAGTGCTGCCGCAATACAGGGTAATAACTCGATCGCTGATACGATTCAATGTCCGATCGATTAAACTATCCAATGGATGTTTAAGTGCTGCCCACATTAGGGTTTATGCTTTGTCATTCGTCGTTAATTCGATGGATGTTTAAGTATCGCACTTTGTTATTCGTTGTGAAGGTTTTAATCTCGTGAGTTATCGTAAATGCTGTATTAAGTTACTAACCGAATTGTGTGCTGTTATTAATTTAGGTTAAAAGGCTAATCAGTAGGCTAGGCTCTGTTCAACTAAATCTGCAATGTGAGTCATTCTCTTTTTATCAAATTACTTTCAAAATCATGTTTATTTTCAGAGTTATAATTACACTGATTAAGTATATGTAATCATCAAGTTACAGCCGGTATGTGGGGTTTTGTATACATTACTTGATAATCTTCACCATTGGACAACGAGTTAGCCAAGGGGTGATATGACCATAGTCACAAACACCATTGGACGAATGGGCCAATGGGTCGAGTGACAAATACTGTGGGTAGTTGATTTGATATCTGAAACATTGTAATCTCTCTTAATACTGTAAATTATAACAAACGAGTCGTTTTAATAAATAGAATGATTCACTCGGTATTTCCCGCTGACAAAACCTTTTTCAAACATGTTTCAGGTGATCTGTTGTGATCCAGGAAAAGTGCCGAGAAGCACTACAAGCTTAAGGAAGTGGCTCAGTATAAAATAAATAAACATGTTTTGTAAAATAAAAGATTTCTTCGTGAAATCTCAAGATTGTAAATTACCGGGTTTTATCCCGAATTGTGAAATAAAATAATCGGGAAATATTTCAGTTTTAAAATGATCCTGAAGAAACTTCCGCTGTTAAATAAATACCACGGGATTTTCTGTCCCGCGGCTCCTGAAACGGGTCAAACCGGGTCGGGGGCCGTGACAGCTAGATCCTTGGTTTTCTTGATCATAGCAACATGATGATCCCAGCTTTTTGGCAATGCATTCAGAAGCTGTCTATTTGTCGAAGCATTTGATGTATGAATTTCTTCCATCTGCATTTGAGTGACCAGTTTGACAAACCTCTGAAGTTGGTTATCAACAGTTTCTCCATAGATATGGTTGAAATTGTTGAAATTTTGTCTTAGCAGATTTCTTCGACTCTCCTTCATGTCCTCATTCCCTTCATAAACATCGATCAGAGATTCCCACAGTTCTTTGGCGGATTTGCAAGTACGAAAACCGATAGCAATGTCTGGACCCAATCCCATGGTCAAATAGGAAAGTGCTCTTTCATCTTCTTCAACTATTGCGAAGTCATCTTCAGTATATTGACTTTTGGGTTTCTTCACTTTTATACCAGGTTCTGTGGAACTATCTATCATGATCTCCCTTGGACCTCTCAAAATACTTCTCCAAATTTTAGAATCTTTGACCTTCACATGTTGTTCAAAATGCCACTTCCACTCAGGAAAGTCATTAGCATCGGTCAACCTTGGAATGTGTGTAGTGGTCCCAACCTTTGAATCCAGTTCTTGCTGTTTGTTAAGGGCAGCCGAGTCAACATTATTTGCAGACATGATTAATTAATTAATTAATTAATTATGTTTTAAGTCCAAAGATCCTGTTCAAAGTTCAAAGTTCAAAGTCCAAAGTCCAAATCACGTTGCAAATCGTCGTTGCGAGTCGAGACCACGGTTGCGAGTCGAGACAATAATGAAGATGACTCGAGACCACAGATGGTTGCGAGTCGAAACTGTGATGTTTACAAGTCGAGACAGCTGATTGCGAGTCGAGGCCAAATGTTGACAAGTCGGGACAGCTGGTTGCGAGTCGAGACCAAATGTTGACAAGTCGAGATGGCTGGTTGCGAGTCGAGACCTGCAAAACAAATGTGAGATAAATCTGTTGACTCGTAATCCCTGATTTTCAGCACTTTTCAAAAATTCAAAGATATCGTAATCTTTGAATTTTCTTTGATCACCAAATCTCCGAGAAATCAGCAAACACAAATCTCTGAAATCACACAAACCACAATCAACACCAATTACGAAGACTATGCCAGGAACAGTTTTGAGGATATGAATCTTAAAATCAAGAAACACACCACACCAAACTAAATCCCTGTAACACAAAACTGGTAAATAAGATCAGTAACAATATAAACTTCTTGAATCCGAATGATATCAAAACCGGACCAAGATTTGGTTTCTTGGCTCTGATACCAATTGTAAAACCCGTGAGGATCTTTGAATGATATCAAACAATAACTTGTGTAAGTGCGGAAATCAAACACAAGTGGATTCAAGAACAAATATAACCGAAACACTAAAAGCAATTAAAACAAACCAAGATATCTTGCATTCACTGATTGAAGGTGACTGATACAAGACACACAATAGGTTTCGGCTGGCCTTCCTTGTTCGCTATTAACTGATCAACCTCAACCAAATGGTTGGTTGAGGTTTGCTTAAATACTAAAACACATGGATTACTAAACTAGGCCCACTCGAAACCAACCAAACTAGCCCAACCCATACATATCGACCCAAAACATATATTTAACAATTACAAAATCAACCCTTTAACTATGCAATCCTTAATGTATAAACCTTCAGGTTCCAACAATTCAGGTTGTAGTCGGCTGCTACCGCGAACGGTCGTTTGGGCTGTAGCGGCTACGGGCGGTGGTCTCGTGGTGTTCATATCCGGCAGCTCGTTAGATCTAGAGCATTATGGTGGTCGGAGAGCAACGGTAAGGATCGAGGGTTCCGACGACGATATTATGTGTTCCGAACAACAACGGTAGGAATTATCATTATTTCAGTTAAAGGTGGAAAGGACGACGACATTATTTGTTTGATTCGTTGAATGTTGAAATGGTTGTAGAAGATATCAAGTTCAGTTGCGTGCTAATTAAGGAAATTTATGTTGAAATGATTAGTGATTTAGTGTTTTAGTGCTGCTTGGGAATTTAGGATTAATTCAATGAAGTTTTGATTTGAAAACTTCATGGCAGGTGGTGGTGTGGGGATGTCGTTTTCAGAGAGGATGAGGGTGGTGATGGGGTGGCGGGTGGTGGTGTAGGGTAGGTGGTTGCAGGTGGTGGTGCTGGTGGTGGCATGCGTGTGAATATTTTTTTTATATTTTAATAAAAGCAAGGGTAATTTTGTAATTTCAAATGGACTTAACTGAGTAAACTAACGTCCATCCACTCCAGGGACTATCCGAGTAACAAATTATCAAACTACAGGGACCACAGGTGTAATTTCCAAAAGTTGAGGAATATAAGTGTTATTTTACAAAACCATAGGGACTATCCGGACATTTTACTCAATAATAAAATAAGCATAATATTAGACTATAGATGTAAGAATCTAACTTGTTGTTTGTTTATTTCCGGGACCAATTACATCATTAAAATATACATGTAAGAATATAAGTTACTGTTTGTTTATTTTCGTGACCAATTTAAAAGCATGAGGTTCGGACCAATGACACTTAGAACAAATTTCAACCGTAAGAGTTTTTAAATGAATAAATAAAAGCATCACTTCAACAGTTCAACTTTCTTTTACGGAGCTGTTTGTTTACTTCTTAATGAGACTCTTAATGGTTCAGACCTCTTACTGGTTCAGCACTTAATGGTTCAGTCTGTTTGTTTCACGAGCAGATGTCTGAATGGTTCATACATTTGCCTCTGAATGGTTAGCAGAATAACATATACTGGCACCAACAAACGAGGTTTTTCAAGAAATAAATGATAGATTGCTTGCTTTGTTTCCTGGTGAAGAAGTCGAGTATTTGAGTTCTGATAGTATTTGTTAAACTGATAAAGCAAAGAATCCATTACATGCTAAACTATATTCTCCCGATGTTCTTAATGGTCTAAAAATATCTGGTCTGCCCAATCATCGATTAGTCCTTAAAGTCGGTGTACCTGTAATGTTGCTTCGTAATATCGATCAACAAAATGGTTTATGCAACGGTATGAGATTACGTATTACTAAATTTACAAACGTGTTATAGAAGCTGAGATTATATCCGGAGGAAACAAAGGGACAATAATGTTTATTCCACGAATGTTGCATCTAACTTGTTGTTTGTTTATTTCGGGACCAATTACAACATTAAACTAAACGTGTAAGAATATAAGTTACTGTTTGTTTATTTTCGGGACCAATTTAAAAGCATGAGGTTCGGACCAATGACACTTAGAACAAATTTCAACCGTAAGAATTTTTTAATGAATCAATAAAAGCATCACTTCAACAGTTCAACTTCCTTTTACGGGGCTGTTTGTTTACCTTTTAATGAGACTCTTAATGGTTCAGACCTCGTACTGGTTCAACACTTAATGGTTCAGACTGTTTGTTTCACGAGTAGATGTCTGAATGGTTCAGACATTTGCCTCTGAATGGTTAACAAAATTACGTATACTGGCACCAAGAAACGAGGTTGTTCAAGAAATAAATGATAGATTGCTTGCTTTGTTTCCTGGTGAAGAAGTCGAGTATTAGAGTTCTGATAGTATTTGTCAAACTGATCAAGCAAAGAGTCCATTACATGCTAAACTATATTCTCCCGATGTTCTTAATGGTCTTAAAATATCTGGTCTGCCTAATCATCGATTAGTCCTTAAAGTCGGTGTACCTGTAATGTTGCTTCGTAATATCGATCAACAAAATGGTTTATGCAACGGTATGAGATTACGTATTACTAAATTTACAAACGTGTTATAGAAGCTGAGATTATATCCGGAGGAAACATAGGGACAATAATGTTTATTCCACGAATGTTGAATCTAACTTGTTGTTTGTTTATTTCGGGACCAATTACAGCATTAAACTAAACGTGTAAGAATATAAGTTACTGTTTGTTTATTTTCGGGACCAATTTAAAAGCATGAGGTTCGGACCAATGACACTTAGAACAAATTTCAACCGTAAGAGTTTTTGAATGAATCAATAAAAGCATCACTTCAACAGTTCAACTTTTTTTTACGGGGCTGTTTGTTTACCTTTTAATGAGACTCTTAATGGTTCAGACCTCTTACTGGTTCAACACTTAATGGTTCAGACTGTTTGTTTCACGAGTAGATGTCTAAATGGTTCAGACATTTGCCTCTGAATGGTTAACAAAATTACGTATACTGGCACCAACAAACGAGGTTGTTCAAGAAATAAATGATAGATTGCTTGCTTTGTTTCCTGGTGAAGAAGTCGAGTATTTGAGTTTTGATAGTATTTGTCAAACGGATCAAGCAAAGAATCCATTACATGCTAAACTATATTTTCCTGATGTTCTTAATGGACTTAAAATATCTGGTCTCCCTAATCATCGATTAGTCCTTAAAGTCGGTGTACCTGCAATTTTGCTTCGTAATATCGATCAACAAAATGGTTTATGCAACAGTACGAGATTACGTATTACTAAATTTACAAACGTGTTATAGAAGCTGAGATTATATCCGGAGGAAACATAGGGACAATAACGTTTATTCCACGAATCAGTTTGACACCATCGGATAAAAGAATTCCTATCAAGTTTCAACGACGACAATTCCCTTAAATGTATGTTTCACAATGACTATAAACAAAAGTCAAGGACAATCTCTATCAAGGGTTGGATTGTATTTGAAATACCCAGTTTTCTCACATGGTCAACTTTATGTTGCATTATCAAGAGTCAAAAGCAGAGCCGGTGTGAAGTTGCTTATACTAGATAAAGATAGGAATGTAACAAATAAAACAAATAATGTCATATACAAGAAAGTTTTTTCCGGGATTTGAATAATTTTGTTTTTTTCTTCCAATGTGCGTCTTTTTACATAGCACTAAATTTGAATAAAAATAATATGCTTTTGGTTGAAGCCGCGTTTAACGCGGGCATTAACCTTGTTAGACTATATATGTAAGAATCTAACTTGATCTTTGTTTATTTCCGGGACCAATTACAGCATTAAACTATACATGTAAGAATATAAGTTACTGTTTGTTTATTTTCGGGACCAATTTAAAAGCTTGAGGTTCGAACCAATGACACTTAGAACAAATTTCAACCGTAAGAGTTTTTAAATGAATCAATAAAAGCATCACTTGAACAATTCAACTTCTTTTTACGGGGCTGTTTGTTTACCTTTTAATGAGACTTTTAATGGTTCAAACCTCTTACTGGTTCAGCACTTAATGGTTCAGACTATTTGTTTCATGAGCAGATGTCTGAATGGTTAAGTCCTCTAATCTGAATTGGTCAGACATTTGCCTCTGAACGGTTAAGTATTATACTGGCTCTTAATGGTTCAGACATCTTACTGGTTCAGTACTTAATGGTTCAGAAATCTTACTAGTTCAGCACTTAATCCATATGAAATTGGTTTGTCATGAATTATATTGGATTTTTTTTAATAAAAACAAGCAACATAAATTCATGGAGTAACATAAATTATATATTAAACAAACTACCCATTAACGAAACACTAGTAAATAACATTGAAATTGAACTTTAAAAAATAAATAATGTTCTAAAAATTATTATATAAAAAATATAATTTGTCACCCAGTGATTTGGTCCAAATTACCGTTTGCCTGCGTGTCTTCCACTCTTTTCCTAATGACACCATGTGGTGCACATTTCATTACATATGCACGCAAAATGTTGATTCCTATACCCAACCACAAGGTGGCAAACTGTTATCACAACCAAACTACAGGGTTACAGAGTGTGATGAAATGTCCACCACAAGGTGTCGTTAGGCAAAGGGGAATTGGTCTGTAATAATTCCACCTAGACCTAATTGGCCATTAATAATCTCACATCAGAATATTTCCCCCATTAGTGCCACCTTTCACCTATTTTTCCTACCATGGCCCCTCGTTAAAAAAACTTAACGGAGTTAAGCTTTTTTTCCAAATTGCAAACAGATTTTTTAGGGCTTTTGATCAGAACGATAATACGAGTCCATTGATATAAAACTTACTTCGAAATGGTGCTCCAAGTGACTTGATTTTGGTTAATTGGAAATTTAAACACCCGAATTGAAGCACCGTTTTCATCATTTGGAGCACCGTTTCGAGTCAAGTTTTACATCAATGTACTCCTAGCGTCGTTCTAATCAAAAGCCCTAAAAATATGTTTGTAATTTGGAAAAAAACTTAACTTCGTTATGTTTTTTTAACGGGGGACCATTGTAGGAAAAATAGGTGAAAGGTGGGACTGGTGGGCGGAATATTCTGAGGTGGAATTATTAATGGCCAATAAAATCTAGGTGGGATTATTACATGTCAATTTTCCTTTGACAAAAAGTGGAAGATAAGGAGGCAAACAAAAATCTGAATCAAACATTCAAACCACATGGTGATAAACTAAACTTTACTTTTTATTTTAATATACATTATATTGATATTATTGTTGGAATAAAGTGTAATTGCTTGTATGTTTGAGTTGTTTCAGAATATTTGATTACTCTAAAAATTGTTTTCTACAAATAATCATGAATAGAAGCTCGTAAAGTAGTTATCCAAAAGTTAAACATTATAATATTATTAAAAAAAATAGAGATATTCAAAAGAGGATAATTTAATTTATTATTAGAATAAGTAGTTTAATTTGCTGTTTTGTTTGGATGGAATATTACAGAATGATGGAACTCTGTGGCTGAGGATGAGTTTGCGGTGAAGAAGTGGGACCAAATGAGAAAAGATAATTTCATGGGGCGGCTTAATAATATTCATTACTCTTTGACCTAAGTTTTCTTATTATTTTAACCATTATAATTTCATCCAATGTCGATCACTCTTGCTCAATCTTAGGGTGAGAGGGGTACTCCTCTCTTAGGGGAGTCCCCTCTTTTACGCACGGCCAATCAGCACGCGCCACGTCAACTCCCCTCTTAACTCCCCTCACACCCTCAATTTGATGGCGGCACTCCTCTCTTGGGGGACTTGTTTTTTTATTCAAAAAGAAAAAAAAGAAAAATAATTTGATTGGTTGAAAAGCTGGTGGGCCACCCTCTCCCTCTCTCCCTTCATGCGGTAACCTCTCACCGATCCCATTCACCGAATTCGGTCCCCGCGTTGATGGCGGCGGTGTTCCCGCTCGGGGACCTGGGTCACCGCATGAGGTCACCGAGAGTGCCCCATATACCCTTATTGTTAGCTGTAGAAGCATGAACCTATACACGTCTATACTTCAACGATGATGAATACGAACATAGTCATACCACAAAAACGGTGTTTCAATTCGGGTGTTTAACTTCCAATTAACAAAATTCAAGCCATTTCGAACACAATTTCGAGGTAAGTTTTACATCAATCGACTCGTATCCTCGTTCTGATCAAAAGCCCTAAAACATCGGTTTGTAATTCGGAAAAAAACTTAACTCCGTTAAGCTTAATTTAACGGCGGTCTATTTTACAAAAAAATTTGGACGAGGTCGGATTATTATTGGCTAATAACTGACTTGGGATTATTATCGGCCAATTTCAGAAAGATGAGATTATTATTTTCCAATTTGCCTATTTTTTAATCAGAAAATACCTCTATTTTAGTTTTCTTTTAAATAAGAGTTAAATGCCATTTTAGTCCCTGTGGTTTGGGCCATTTTGCCAGTTTAGTCCAAAGGTTTCATTTTTAACTTGTGGGTCCAAAAAGGTTTCACAGTTGCCATTTTAGTCCACTGAGTTAACTTCATTCATTTTTGCTGTTAACCAGAAGGCCATTTCAGTCATTTTATATGGCTGAATTGCCCTTTTAGTTAACAGAATTACATACAAAATGACCAAATTGGCGTTCTCGTTAATAGAAAAAATGGATGAAGTTAACCAAGTGGACTAAAATGGCAACTGTGAAACCTTTTTGGACCCACAGGTTAAAAATGAAACATTTGGACTAAACTGGCAAAATAGCCCAAACCACAGGGACTAAAATGACATTTAACTCTTTAAATAAATAGAAATGTTATTTCAATGATTTCGTTAAAGTGGTAAGAATTATATTTTTCACAAATATCTTTCAACATAAAAAAATATTCATATTTCGACCTAGTCATCTTTATGTAATTGAACATTTAAATAAATCACCATGTAAATTACTAGTATAACCGTCTTATGACACGTTGTCAAACTGTCCCATGAAAAATTAACTAGTTTTATGACTTAATTATTTCTTTTAAATGGACTGGTGTGACAATTTTACTAATAAAGTAGCTCATAAGAAACCGATATAGTCAAGAAACCCATCGTCACGTGATCAATATTCCAAATAAACCGATTTTAAAAATATATAATTACCTACTAAACACATTATTGCATATAGTTATAGTAAGGCGTCATCGCATTAGCCTTATTATATTGTACTAACATATTTTCATGGAGAGCCATATTGGATCGAATACTGACCAGGGAGAATCTTGTCTTCAAGAATGTAAATGTAAATGTGGATTCGGAATTATGTGGTCTTTGCAACTATGACATCGAATCAACATCTCATCTGCTTAACTTTTGTCCTTTGGCGACATATGTTTGGCAAGCAATCACTAGTTGGTGTAAGGTGCCTTCCATATATGCTTTTTCAATTATGGATCTATTGAATCTAAAAAGAGAAAAAAGGTGCTACAAGGGATAATAATGATAGCTTGTTGGTGCATCTGGAAGGCCAGAAACAAGGCGATCTTCTCTAGCGAAGAGTCCACAGGTCTGAAGGTTGTTGATTGATGTTTCATTGACTGACCATTTATTGAATCACTCGTATTATCGGGTCTACCTAGTAGATCTGTTTTCGTATAGATTTTTTGGGTATATACGTTTTCGACCCTCCGGTTTTATAATTTTTTAGGTATATACGTTTTCGACTTCCGGTCGGAAATCTCAAACTTCGCTACCGCTCCGCGAGTCAGTAAGTTGATAAGTTATGATGTTATAGAATATAATACATTAAATATTAAATATTTCATCATCCGTACCATTGAGTCATTAAAGTTAATAACTTATAGAATATAATAAATATATTGTCGTATTCATGTTATAAAATATAATATATTGTCGGATTCGGGAACTTTTCTTGAGTAGAAACTAGAAATGAGTAGACAAAGAACAGTTATATTATGTAAAACATTATGTTATGATTCGGAAAAAAACACAAGATGATAACAACAAATTGTTTTATGAAGAAGTCCTCTATAGGAAAACATAAATTTGTATACTAATTATGAGCTAAATGGAAATGATATCTAGATAAAGTGGTGGAAAACTTTCATTTTTCTTGGGAGATCCAGGTTGAACTCCTATTTAGTGCAGAGTGAGGCACTGGTGAGCAATGATAAGAGACCCAAGAAACCTGTGTTCGATCCTTGAGCTAAATGGGTTTTACCAGTAATTTTACCGTCGTGCCCACAGACGGGTGGGTTATCGGGTTTTCCCCGGAATTGGTAAGTTATAAAAAAAATCAAAGGAAAAATTACAAGTTTTGTCCTTTATCTTTAGGGTACTTTACAGGCGGTGTCCTTTTTTTCAAAACTTTACAGGCGGTGTCCTTTATAGCGAATTTTGTTGCAAGTTTTGTCCTTTCCACCCAACCTGGTTAAAAAACTCAGTTAATTTGTGGCACATGATAAGCACATGAGGGTAATTATGTCTTTTTACATATTTAAAGGACAAAAGTTGTAATTTATTCTTTAAAAAATATTCCAAAAAAAAATTATATACACATATATGTGTGTATAACAAGACACAGATATTTATTCCACTTCCCCCTCCCCCTCTCTCTCCCTCCACCAATTCACCTACCACCACCACCACCATATGTTGCCACCACCACCACCACCGTCTTCATCAACACCACCCTCAACCGTCATCTACCACCACCGTCTTCGCCACAGTCATCTGCCGCCGCCCCTGTGTACCACATACCTCCATCGCCTCCCCACCCCCAATTAAACACCCATTCAAATTTTCTCAATCTCTGTTACAACCCTCCTCAATCTCTGTTACAACCCCACCACCTCCACCACACGCCACCACCACCCCCACGTCACAGATCCACCCCCACCAAACACAACCCCTTTCAAACCCTAATTTTCCCCCAAATTCAAACCAATGCAGAACCCAATCCGATGACAAATCGCACGTTGTGGTTGCTCAGCTTCTGTTTCTGGAATCGGAGAATCGGAGAATCATTCGAAGCCTATCAACATGTATCTTAATTCTCCTGGTGGCGGGGGTGGGTGACGGTGGTGGATGAAGAAGCAACAGATGGTGAGGGAGATGCCGTCGGCGGCGGTTGAGTGGATGAATCATCGGAAGCTCTGCTGAAAAACCTCATTGATGATGGTGGATGGTAAGGTGTAAAGTTAACAGAGATGAGTTGTTTGTTGAAGGTAAAATATAAAGGGGTTGGGAATGGTAGGGTGTAAAGTTAACAAAACTCTGTTTGTTGAAGGTAAAATATAAAGGGGTTGTGGGTGGAGAAAGAGTTGTTGTGGCAGGCGTCGCAATAGACGACACCAACGACGGTGATGATGGGAATGGAGTGTTTCGAAGCATCGGCTAGTGAAAAAGAGATTGAGAGTAGTGTGATTATTATCAATGAAAAGAAGACAAAGAAATTGGGGTGTGAATGTGAGTGTGAATCCATGGATGGTTGTTTGGTGTGTGTGAGTGAGTGAGTGAGTGTGAGTGTGTGTGAGTGAAGATGTTAAAAAAGTTATGGATAGATTTGGAGTGGAAAACAAAGACATGTGAATGTTTTTTGGATGGATGTGCAACTGTGACTGAAAGGTTCTTTGGGCTTGCTTGATTCTATTGGTAAAAGGCTTTCTGTCAGGAGAAGACGAGGGAGAATGTAACAACTCATATCAAAAGTCATATTTAATTAATTAATTTATCTAATAGGAAACCCTAATTGAGAAACTCAAGTGATTCTGCACAAACCCTAATTTTTCCAGAATTTTCAGAATCAGGATTAGGGCCCCTAAAACTCAGGGGGGGTAATACCCTAGTTGACGATTATCTAAATTGCGTGCAAAAGAAGTTGAAATAACGAAATCTGTTGAGTCAGCGAAGCTAGTCCCAATCGTGGCAACCCTATACCTAAAAATAGGTGTCACGCGGGCCGCGTAAGATTAAGCTATATCTCACGCGGGCCGCGACAGAGCTAAAATTTACCTATAAATAGAGGACGTTGGGACTTGAAATTTGGAATTGGAACGACGTAAATTCGAGTTACGTAGAAGGAGTTATCGTCTGTTTATTCTAAAAAACACACACTAATCACGAAGTGCTGCTGCAATCAGGGTAATAACTCGATCGCTATTACGATTCAACGTCCGATCGATTATAACTATCCAACGATTGTTTAAGTGCCGCTCAAATTGAGATTATACTTTATTAATTCATTGTGATTTCGACTTGAATGTTTGAGTACTGCTCGCATTCGGACTATACTCTGTCATTCGTTGAGAATCCACTGAATTGTTAAGTATTGCACTAATAACTCGTTGTGAAGGTTTAATCTCGTGAATTGTCGTAACTGTTGTATTAGTTACTAACCGATTGTGTGTGCATTGTTAATTAAATTAGGTTAATCAAGGCTAATCAGTAGGCTTATATTCTGCTCGTTAAATCTACAATGTGAGTCATTCTCTTTTTATCAAAATACTTTTCAAAAGCATGTTTTTATCAAAATTATAGTTACAGGGATTAAGTCTTTGTTATCTGAAATTACTGCCAGTATGTGGGGGGGTGTGCACATAGCTACTAATTATTTATCACTTGGGGTGAAAGGACCCTACAAGTGATATGTCCATAGTCACAGTCCGCTAAAGTGATAACTGGATCAGTTAATTTAAAAGATGAGGCAATTGTAATCGCTCTTAATACTGTACATTATAATAAACAGGATGTTTTACTAAATAGAATGATTCACTCAGTATTTCCCGCTGACAAAACCTTTTTCAAACATGTTTCAGGTGATCTGTTGTGAGCAAAGGAAAAGTGCCAAGTAGCACTACAAGCTTAGAAAGTGGCTCAATGTAAATAAATAAAGAAACATGTTTTAAAGAAATAAAGGATTTCCCAGTGAAATCAAGTGTTTGTAAATTATGGGAATTATCCCTATATTATATACAAACGAGCAGTTTTAATAATAATTGATCATGTTTAAAAAGTCTTCCGCTGTCGCTAAATTAAATACCACGGGATTTCCTGCCCCGCGGCTCTGGATCGGGTCAAACCGGGGCCAAGGGCCGTGACAGAGAAGACGAGGGCGGCAGCAGCGCCGAGGAAACCGAAGAAGGGGGCGGTTTCATCACCGCTGAATCCTGAACCTGAAGAAGGGGGAAGTTTCGTCTGTTGGGTGGACGGTGTTGGCTGGGTGTTTGTGGGTGTTTGGTTAGGGTTGGGGTGGGCGGCGACGGAGTGGTTGTGGTGGTGGTGGTGGTGGGAGGATGGAGGACGGTGGCAGATGGTGTGGTGGGTTAATGGTGGTGATGATCGGTTGATGGTGTTTGAGGTGGGAGGTGATGATGATAAGATCTGAATGGTGGTGTATATACAGATGATGATAATAATAATAATAAATCTTAAAAATGTTTTGTTTTAGGAAAAATTACAAGTTTTGTCCTTTAAATAAGTAAAAAGACTAAACTACCCTTGGGTAATCAGATTTAACAAAAAAATCTAACTAGGTTAGGCTCAAAGGACAAAACTTGCAACAAAATTCGCTATAAAGGACACCGCCTGTAAAGTTTTGAAAAAAAGGACACCGCCTGTAAAGTACCATAAAGATAAAGGACAAAACTTGTAAATTTTCCAAAATCAAAACCCACATGCCATCAACATGAAAAGTTAGGCATGTTAAACTGAAAATTTCGCATGGGCTGTTTTAAAACCCTAAATACGTATGTTATACACATATTACGCGCGTTGTAAAAAAATAAGGAATAACACGCGTCTCAATCTTCTACTCACGTACATTCTACACTTTCATTATAATAAGAGTTAACTGCCATTTTCGTCCTTGTGGTTTGCTGCAAAAATGCCACTTCAGTCCAAAAAAATTGCGCCAGTTCCGTTCTCAACGTTTTTGAAACGTGCCACTTCAGTCCAAAAAGATAACGCCTTGTGCTAGTTCCGTCCTCAACGCTTTTAACGGCGCATTATCTTTTTGGACTGAAGTGACACGTTTCAAAAATCTTGAGGACGGAACTGACGCAATTTTTTTTGGACTGAATTGACATTTTCCACCAAACCACATGAAGGAAAATGACAATTAATTCGATAGTAGTAGTAGTAATAATAATAATAATAATAATAATAATAATAATAATAATAATAATAATAATAATAATAATAATAATACGTAATTGTATGTTCCAAATGTAAATAAATAATAAAAAGGTTAAATGGGGGTGTGTTTAAACGTATAGTGATTCCACTCCCGATGTTGATATCCACCTACCATGATTGCATTATTGCATCTCGATGTTCATTCGCTCTTTTTAAACGACAACTTTTTTGTTCATTCGCTTTTTTTATTTTTTATTTTTTGCCTTTTATAATGCCCAAACATTTCACCATCCGTAACCATCAAATCACCCCATACATGATGCTACTATATTTTTTTTAACGACAACTTTGAATCATTGACGGACTACTGAAATATCATTGTGTCATCAGTGGAACCATCCGATTTACACAAATACAGAACGTAACCCAATAAATATGAGAAAACCCCATTGTAGGAATCGAACCAAGAACCTAACAGTCCCTATGTCTTATCTCACCCCCTAAATACCACGTTACCACAAGGTTATAATGTCATAAACCTACTATGTAATATGTAATTTTACCTGCTTTTACATAAAGCAAATAAAGAAGAAAAAATAATTATTATAATCCACTTCATAGTTCATGACGAGTTAATGGATGAGGTGATAATGTTATCTAAAGCTTGCAACTCCTTTACCTAACAAATAGACTTGTCTAATAATCTTATTAGAAGACCGCAAAAACTATTGATTAGTCCATAAAAAATCTTTATTTTGTTACAATCTAATGTGAATGTTTCTAGTGGGAGATCCGTATTTTTTAGATTGTGTCATATTTCTGAACTATATTATAGACCTGTGTATTACACAGGTTTGAGGATAAAAATTATATAACTTAATAATACACGTGTCATATTTACTTTTTTTAATCAAATATCGCAAATATATTTAACCATACCATATTTACTATGGTAACCATTTCATTTCCTTAATTATGTGATTTTATTGGCATTTCTAAATTATTTTGCATGTTTCTAATTTTTTTAGCTCACGAAATATTCTTATAAATATATCTAATCATTTTTAATAAGTCGTCCATGATATAACAGTATATTCTCATTTTACTCTCCATTCTATTATGGAATTGTTAAACCAATGTAGATACACGTTTACTTTATTCTAGTACTACTCTTTTCTTTTGCATAGATTGGCTTTGTTATGAGTTGATTTGATTTGATTCTGGTTATATTTTCATTATATATAACTTTTATATATTATTGTAACTTTTTTTAAGTATACTTTATTTTTTCTCAAATATAAAAACCATAACATCAAAGTGGTTAATTATTAAATTGCATTGACCATTTATTAAGATTTAGATGAAGTCACGACCAGAAATAAAGTTCCATGATTTGCTACCTCCATTACCTCTCAAGTTGCATGGTTGAAAATAATTTAGTTATGTAAATTTGTGCATATATTATTAAATTATATAATTTTAATCCTCAAACCCATGTAATACACAAGTTTATAACCTGTGTAATTAACAGTAAAATTTTTAATAAAACTTATATCGAACATAGATTAAAATAAATACGTTGCAACACTTTACTTAGAATTTTATAAAAGTTGTTCTAAAAAGGAAAAATAAATAAATTAATGTAATCTTAGAAATTTTAAATAAAAAATTAAAAACAAATAAAATAATAATAATAATAATAATAATAATAATAATAATAATAAATCAGACAAATAAATTTTCTAATCTAAATTTACATATGTACATTGTTTTGATTTCCTCGTTTAAATTATTAAATTAATATAATATCGTAATATATAATATATATTTATTTGAATTCTTTTATTAATAGTTAGATATTATACTATATTATATTATTTGATACATTTAGTAGATAATTATTAATTAAATTTGAATTTATACGTTTATCTCTAACTATATTAATTAATATTATATTATTATTAAAGTGAGGAGGCACGAGAGAGTAACACGTATACAAAAAGTTTTTCATTTATTAGTATAGGAAGATAGAAAGATTAGTATAGGAAGATATTTGATACATTTAGTAGATAATCTATATCTATATCTATATATATTCTAAAGTTTAGTTATATGTTCTATTTTAAAACCAAAATTTATGGTTGTTTTAAATGCACCAGCCTATAAAAATCCTATTAATTGCATTTAATTTACTTAATAATAAGTAGATGTTAAAAGTTCATATTAATATTAACATTGTTTAATTAACTGAGCTTTAAAAGTTCATATTAGAATTCAACTTAAACTAGAAGGTCTATTCCGCAAGTAACTTATTAATTAAGGGATTGATTTGAAACATTGTAATAAAAATCATGAATTTGATTCATTTGCTAATTGGCGATGCATTTCTGCCAACCAACAACAATCAAAACAAGTTAGATGATGAAAGAGACTGGTTGACGAACGATGTGTTGTGGGGAAGCTTTTGTTGCGATTGAAGCTCCTTTCAGATTTAGATACAGGTTCGTTATGCGCTTTACCTGATTCGATCTAGGGTTTGTCTCTAGGAAAATCTTTATATTTTGGCTTTTAAGACAGTTTTGTATCTGCCCTTCAGTTTCATTTCCCTCTTTTTTCTTCATCGGCATCTGGTTATAATATAATTAGGAAACTTTACCGACTTAACCAATTTGTCAGATTTAGTAATGCAATTACTTATTTATGACCATGTTAGTAATGAGGAATTTTATTGTTTGGGGTATTCCCAGGTTTAACATTTCAAAACCAGGAAGAGAGATGGCGGAAGAAGAGAACGGGGCGGCGCCGGAGAGTTTTGCCTGCGGTATTACGTAGGGCACAAGGGGAAGTTCGGTCACGAGTTTTTGGAGTTTGAGTTCCGACCAGACGGTAAACTTCGTTACGCCAATAATTCAAACTACAAGAACGATACCATGATCCGTAAAGAGGTCTTCCTTACTCCTTCTGTTCTCAAGGAATGTCGCCGTATTGTCTCCGATATCTTAACAGATCATATGGAAGCTACCGGTTTATACTTTGTAAGGTGAGACCTCATGTTTTTGTATAATCTTTTATATAGAATAATGTAGTTTATACAATTTAAAGTTTTATAAAGTTGTTAATACCGTATTTAGTGATTTGTTTTATAAACTTATGCTTATGGGGCCAAATTGAGTGTCACTTTGCATTGTTTCATTGTCTTTCAAATTTTGCATACAAGGTGCTCGATGAAATGTCTGTGTGAAAATCAGCAACGACGGCCAGAGCCAGCGCAGGAGATGGAGCCGGAGTGGCAGCAGAAGAGCCGAAAGGACGCTGTTGTTTATTTTCTTTGTAAAGATCGACATCTTGAACCTGCACACTTCATCGAAGTCGCTCTCGCATCATCAGAAGGTCTTTTTTAAGAGGTATACATAATACAAATTATTTTGCAAATGAATCCAACATCGTGAGTTTTGATGACATAGTTAACCGTTAAATTTGCTTTTGGAAACTGTTAGTGCAGATGTGATTGATAAGCTTAATGTTCTTAGAGGAAATGGCAGGGCTTCAATGTAATAGAAATCCATATTACATGCTCCTTAATTTGACAACGGTCTCATTATATGTTTTAGAATTTCTTTTGTTATTTTTCATGATATTTTAAAACTTTCATGGGTCTGTTGTGTTAGATTGCTGAATTGAGAACTTAGTTTAAACTGATATTGATACATCTTATTTAAATACGAATATCTATAACTTGCAATACTTTAGACTATTCCACATTGGTAATTCTTGTTTAGTATTAAAGATTAAACAGTTAGGGAGACATGCATAAATAATTTACATGTGTTTATAAAAACCAATTCGGATTTGTTATACTGAACATGCCGAATTCGGATTTTCTAATTCAAGTATTCTTATTAGCCAACATCATATCCTCTCAATAACTCTTAAGAATTCGAATTCTTGAATTAGAAAATCCAAAAGGCAAGGTATTCTTATTAGCCAAAAGGCAAAGTGGTAACAACTATCCTCGCCATCAATGTGACTCTTCGGCATAGAAGAATTTAATGGGGCTATTTACATACCACCACCATTTACGGTCGCTTTCAATTGCATTGATTATTCCATGGTTTTTTCTAGGGAGGTGAATGGTCTGAATGTCTATTATATAATGTCCTCCTTCTCTATTGTTGTAGGTACATATTCAGCCTTGCTACTCTACTAACATGTCCAGCTCTCTTAATATGAATACATCGGGAAGTGGTGTTGGCTGCCAGATGGCCCTTGCTGACCTCCGTGAAGGGAGTACCGGCCCCATCACGGTTATGGTTTGCCGAAAGTGGGATGTCAAAAGTGTCAATGGAAGCTACATGAGCACCGATTATGTCGTCAGTGATAAAAAGGTAAGTCTCACCCTTTTAACCCCCCTTCTGTTTTCCTTTTACCGGTTTCGTTGTTATTGAAATTATGCTGTTTGGTTTGCACAGGGAGGTGTGATGCATTATACCGTAAGAAATAACATTGCGCACTACTTCTTTGACAAACTCAAAGAGGGCGGGATATATTTACTCAAGGGTTTTACGGTACAGAACACCGATCAATACCGGATTCTGAAAGACAGCCCCTTTGTTATCGGGTTAAATGGTTCCACGATTGTGAAGAAGTGTCACACCCCGATTTCCACGTGTCACCGGTGGGCCCGGTGGGGAGTATCGAGACGTCATGGTTGGTAACATAATAGTCAAACAACACAATATTAATATGCACAGCGGAAGCAATTTAAAAATATAATACAACCGAATAAATTATTGTAATATCAAGTATCACAACGTTCGGATGTTTATCCACAGAACGGATCGAGATAAAATATGAAACAATAGTTCAACAGACTTCAGGCATCTTAAGCTTGCGAGACTTCTAGTGATGCTAAGGAGAAATCCCAGCCAATTACGCTTAGTACCTGCATTTAATCTTTTTGGGAAAATACGTCAGTTTACACTGGTAAATACAATCAACTGACTCATTTTGGAAAATGATTGAAAATTGGTTTGGATGCACGTGGCATAAACATTTTTATTTAACTTGGGAGAATTATTTAATATTATAATATTGTGAACGAATTACATGTTACTTGTGCGTTCAGTAGCCCGGATCTTGTCCGGGTTAAAGATCAATAGACACACCACATTATAGAGTTATACACTGACAGGTGTACGCCTACACCCCGTGCTCAGGTCGTGGCCATCTCGTAAGATGATGCCAAGGATATCCGGGACGTGGTCATTAACCCCCCAAAGGCTTTAAGTAATCAAGACTGTTTAAACGAGCCGATCAAATTAGTCAACTACCCACTCAACTGTGGAGATTTGATGCTCGATCAAGCGGTATGCTATATACCGTAACCCAAGCCCGTATAGGGAAAATAAGTTAAAAGTATTTACCTGAGCAATGTATAAATCACAATAAGCAAAATGCACGTAGCTTTTACTGGTCCTCCTAATCTGGAACGAAGGTTTATAATAACCTATTAGAATCCTAACGGGTCTTTAATTAAGCTTAAGCTTAGACCGGCTAGTTTCAGAGATACGGTTCGTACGCACGATTAAGCGAAGACCGGATAGAATGTGATTTAGACCCGACAAGTTCAGATACTTGTTTAATATGGGTTTATTATTCACATTCTGGATTTTGAGATAAAACCGTTAAGGTTTGACCCGTTTCGGCTAATTTATGTAGACTTGTTACATAAACCGAACCGTACGCGTAATAAGCGTGACGGGTATTCATGAGAGCTATAGACAGGTTTCCTAAGTTAATTATGCCTCAAATATGTTGTGACATCAGTAAGATGTCTTTCATTATGCCCGAAACGTGTTTAAATACAAACTAGGCCCCGTAGGGGTAATTTGGTCATTTAAAAGTTTATGAAAGAGTTTAATTAACAAGCTGAGTTACAAGTCTGATGTAATCAGCAAATATACTCAATTTACTAAGTTATATCAGTAGGATAAAATATATATGTGAAATTTATCAATTATAACCAAACTATGCCCCGTAGGGGTATTTTGGTAATTTCACATAAGCCGAAAAGCTCAAAACTGAAGTCTGAGTTTATCAACCATTGCTTACTGATAAAACATTATAATTTGCCTCAAATATCAGTAGGTATTAACCCGGGTATGTTTAATATAGTTTTTAATACATACTATGCGTTAAAAACGCTTAATAAGGCGATTATGAGCCGTTTACGGGTTCGATAGATAAAGCTGATATTATTTATACTTCCAGAAGGCTTAAAATAATTTATTTAACATATCAAATCAGTAGCAAAAGGTTTGGAGTCGTTTAGATATGTAAAACTCATTTTATGGCCCGTAAGGGCAAAACCGACATTTACCGGATTAAGCCTACGACTATGAGTTATGCTTAGCCTAAAATTAATTAAAAATCTTTAAAATTCCCAAAATAACATATTACATCATTGGGTAAAAGATTTGATATCAAAAAGTATGTTTAAGTAGGCTATAAGCTAATTACGCCACTTTATTAACATAAAGCATTCATTTTGCGATAATGAGCATAACTCTTAATCTACAATTCAAACTGATGTCAAACTTTGCATACACGTTTATATATCAGTAATTTAAGTTTCTACTCTTTTACATTTCCAAAAATCACGTTTTAAGGCAATAAGGGCATAATGGTCAACATATGGGCAATTAACGGAATCATGCGTATTAATTGGATAACTAATGATCCGAGGTGTGTAATCACAGAGGGTTATACTAGCATGTAACCTGGTCCAAATAAAGCTCTAAGGAATTTCTAAAACATACCATAACGGGTCAGAACTGAAAGTCAAAGTATAAGTCAAACTATGCGACTTTCGGTTCCGAACCGGGTCTAAACAGGAAATTGTCGGGTTGAACATGTTTAGACATGTTCTTACACTAATTACCAAGTTACAATAATGATCAAACAGGTTGTATATGTTATATATAGTTAATCATGCATAAATGGCATTTTAAACTTTCTGTTGACTTTTTCTTAGCAAGTTTGACCCGACTTTTGACCTAGTTAAAGTGGTAATCAGGGGAAACCCTTTTAAGGTTTTATTACTCACATAATTACCTACTTAAAGGTACTTTTGATTCGACTAATCACTGGACCATTAGTGATTAATCTTAAAGTCAACCGTTAATTACGACGGTTTGACTTCTAAGCTAAACTAAGCTAAAACTTAATTAAGAAAAGGTTAAACATACTTACAAGTGCCTAATGGATGGTTAGGAAGTCTTGGAATCAGCTTTGGAGTTCCAGAGATGATCAGAAGTGAGTGCAAGAATGTTTGTAAACTTGAAGGCCTTATATACTAGTTGTAATAACCATAACATGTTGAAAACTAAGGCTACAAGTGACCACAATTGTCCCACAAGTGTCCCTGGGGTCTAGGAACATTTTAGGGGTCACCCAATAGTGAGAAATACCAGTGGGATCGGTCATAATCGCGCAAAACAGGCCGCAGCCTGTTTTCTGTTTACTGGGCACTGCTTGCGCACCGTAACAATTATTTGTTGCGGTGCGCAAGCCTTCATCAGGGACCAAAATGTTGGCTTTTCAATGATTTGAGAGGGCAACTGAGTATAAACAATTCTTGGCTGTTTTTTTATCAATATGGGGCCTCAATTTGGGTCATGTATAGTATGCACCACCATGTTATGTTGTGTGAAAGTCTTGGAGTCTTTTAGAAAGTGCCGAACAATAAGGTTTACCGTGCAAATTTCTTCGTAGGAGTCCACCAATTAAATTATGAATCATTCATTGCTATAATTCACTGAACTTGAACATATACTAGATGTTTTTAATATGATTTGAGTCTTGGGATTTATAACGAGGTCGTTCAGAGGTGCAAAAGTTAACATGACGGCACTTTTAAATCTTGTCAAACATTTTTAATAAATCCGAGTTTATAACGCTTTTTGTCTTACACGACACATGTCGTTATTTTATTTAACACGAATTTTCGAGGTGTTACATCCTCACCCCCTTAAAATAAATCTCAACCCGAGATTTACTGAAACAAATAAGGGTACTTTTCTTTCATCGTGGATTCAACCTCCCACGTGAATTCGGGACCTCTACGGGCATCCCATTTGACCTTTACAATAGGTACATGCTTCCTTCGAAGCTTCTTCACCTGTCGATCTTCAATTGACAAAGGTTTTTCCACATATTTCAAGCTCTCGTCAATATGCACATCTGTGTGTGGTATAACCAGTGATTCGTCAGCGAAACACTTTTTCAGATTGCAGATGTGGAACACATTGTGAATTCCACTGAGCTCTTCAGGTAAGTTTAGTTTATAGGCAACTGACTCGACACGTTCGATAACCTTGAAAGGTCCTATGTATCTCGGGCTTAGCTTGCCTTTCTTACCAAACCGCATCACCCCCTTCCAGGGTGATACCTTAAGCAACACTTTATCACCTACTTCGAAGTAAAAAGCTTTACGCTTCGGATCTGCATAGCTCTTCTGCCTATCTCGGGCAGCTTTGAGACGGTCACGAATCTGGACAATCTTATCCGTCGTCTCGAACACTATCTCTGGTCCTGATAATTGGACATCTCCAACTTCCGCCCAACACACAGGCGATCTACACTTTCTACCATATAAGGCCTCAAAAGGCGCAGCCTTTATGCTGGTGTGGTAGCTATTGTTGTAGGAGAATTCAATTAGTGGTAGGTTCTTATCCCAACTACCACCCAAATCGATCGCACATGCACGTAGCATGTCTTCCAACGTTTGAATAGTACGCTCACTCTGACCGTCAGTCTGAGGATGATAAGCCGTACTAAAATTCAAACGTGTGTCCAATGATTGTTGGAAACTCTTCTAAAAATGTGACGTGTATCTAGTATCTCTATCAGAGATAATAGACACAGGTATGCCATGTAAGGCTACAATCTTATCAACGTATAACTGGGCTAACATATCGGAGCTATAAGTCTCCTTGATGGGTAAGAAATGTGCTGACTTAGTCAGTCTATCAACTATAACCCATATTGTATCATTTCCTTTCCTTGTCTTGGTTAACTTGGTGATAAAATCCATGGTTACCAATTCCCACTTCCACGTAGGAAGTTCAGACTGTTGTAGCAAACCTGATGGTTTCTGATGCTCGGCTTTGACTTGCGCACATGTCAAGCATTTTGCTACATGGGCGGCTACAAACTTTTTCAAGCCTATCCACCAATAATTTGCCCTTAGATCCTGGTACATCTTATCAGCTCCAGGATGAACGGAGTATTTGGAACTATGAGCTTCCTGGAGGATGATATCTTGAAGTCCTCCATAAATTGGAACCCATATTCGTCCATTCAATCTTAGTATTCCGTCCTTGCTAAGAGTTAACTGCTCCTCAGTTACTCCTAACTTTTCATTAGGATAGCTAGCTTCCAATACAGCTTCCTTCTGTGCAGCTAACACCCTTTCTATCAAACTGTTCTTTATTTCCATGCGCTTGGCATTGATTCGGATGGGTCTAACCCTTTCCTTTCTGCTCAAGGCGTCAGCGACTACATTCGCTTTGCCGGGATGATACTTGATTTCACAATCATAATCATTCAAGGTCTCCATCCAACGGCGTTGCCTCATGTTTAATTCCTTCAGATTAAACAGATGCTGGAGGCTCTTGTGATCAGAATAGATCACAAACTTGATCCCATAAAGATAATGCCTCCACAGTTTTAGTGCGAACACAACAGCACCCAATTCCAAGTCGTGGGTGGTGTAATTCTTTTCATGCACCTTTAACTGTCGTGATGCATAGGCAATAACCTTGCCTTTCTGCATAAGCACACACCCCATGCCGGTGTGTGAAGCATCGCAGTAAACTACGAATTCTTCAGTGCCTTCAGGTAATGTCAGCACAGGAGCGTTGCTCAACTTCTGTTTCAAAACATCAAAGGACTCTTGCTGCTTAGGGCCCCAAACGAACTTTACTTTCTTCTTGGTCAAGGAAGTTAGGGGTGCAGCAATCCTTGAAAAAATTTCAATGAAACGCCTGTAATATCCTGCCAATCCCAGGAAGCTACGAATCTCCGTAGGCGTCTTTGGCTCTTGCCAATTCATAACAGCTTCAACTTTAGCGGGATCCACTTGGATACCACGCTCACTGACCACATGTCCAAGAAATTGGACTTCTCGTAGCCAAAATTCACATTTGGAGAAATTGGCATAGAGTTTCTCGTGATGTAAAAGTTTGAGAATACAACGAAGGTGTTTCTCGTGGTCAGCTTGGTTCTTCGAATAAATAAGGATGTCATCGATGAAGACGATGACGAATTTATCTAAGTGCGGCTTGCAAACGCGATTCATGAGATCCATGAACGCGGCCGGTGCATTAGTGAGCCCAAAAGGCATCACTAGGAACTCGTAATGACCATAACGAGTCCTAAATGCAGTTTTATGCACGTCTTCATCTCTAACCTTCAGTTGATGGTAGCCTGACCTCAAATCAATCTTCGAGAAATAACTGGCCCCTTGTAACTGATCGAACAAATCGTCGATCCTAGGCAAAGGATATCTATTCTTTATCGTGACCTTATTAAGCTCACGATAGTCGATGCACAGACGCATCGATCCATCATTCTTCTTGACAAATAGGACTGGCGCTCCCCAAGGCGACGAGCTAGGCTTAATGAAACCCTTGGCTAGTAATTCATCTAGCTGTGTCCTTAATTCTTTCATCTCTGTGGGCGCCAACCTATAAGGTGCTCTAACAACTGGTGCTGCTCCGGGGATGATATCAATCCTGAATTCCACTTGCCTATCTGGTGGCAAACCAGGTAGTTCTTCCGGAAAAACTTCTGGGAATTCAGAGATGACAGGGATGTCTTCTATCTTCGGTTTGGGCTCATCAATAATCACTTGTGCCATGTAGATGACACAACCCCTCTTTAAACATTTTGAAGCCTTGAGCATAGTCACTTGCTCAGGCAGCCCATACTGGGTATCTCCCCGAATGGTAAGTGGTTCACCAGACGGAGTCTTTATTACCACTTGCTTCATGTTACAGACAATTTGGGTCTGGTTATGAGATAACCAGTCCATACCCAGAACTATGTCAAAACCGGCCAACTTAAAGGGAAGTAGAGACAGAGGAAAAGAATGGTTCTTAATGGATATAACACATCCATCTAACACAGTTGAGACGGTTTCTATGGTACCATCTGCTAACTCTACCTCATAGTTTACGCTTAAGGTTTTGACAGGTAAATTCAACAATTTACAAAACTTATGATCTACGAAAGACTTATCTGTGCCTGAATCAAAAAGTACTCTTGCAAAGACATCATTTACAAGGAAGGTACCTGTTATGACATTATCGTCTTGCACAGCCTCTTTCGCGTCCATTCGGAAGACTCTGGCATTAGTCATCTTGGCCTCTTCAGGCTTCTTGTTGTATTTAGGGCAGTTGGTCTTAATGTGCCCCTTTTCATTGCAACGGTAGCACGTTGCGTCTTTTATCTTCTTGCAATCCAAGGTTTTGTGATCCGTGGACTTGCAAATACCACAAGCATAGGTTTTTGACTGAGTCTGTGAGTTCGACTCAAGTCTGCACTTTCCATAGTGCTGCTTCTTGCAAATTTTGCATTTGGGCTTCTCACCAGACTGATGCCCATCTTTCCTCGACTCAGATCCTTTCTTGTTGTCACCATTCCCACGATGTTTCTTGTTCGATCTTCGTGAACCATCATTTTCACGCTTTCTCTTCTCAGCCTCCTTATTCCGCAGCGATCTCTGCCTGACCGCATCCAGAGTGAGGGATAAGGAAATGTCAGCTACGGATGTAAAAGTAGCTGGCCGAGAAGCTTTAACGCTTGCCTTGATCTCGGGGGCTAAACCACCGATAAAACGAGCTATTCGTTTCGGTTCCGGGGTTACCAAATATGGAACCAACCGAGACATCGTGTTGAAGCTCGTTAGGTAAGCTTAACAGTCGAGGTTTGTCATCACCAAGGATAGAAAATCAGACTCTATCTTCTCCACCTCATGTTGAGGGCAGTAATTTTCCCTGATAAGGGCAACAAATTGATCCCACGACATATTGTACAATGGGATTTTTCCGGTGGCTTGAATAAGAGATCTCCACCATGCTAAAGATTCACCCTTGAAAGACTGCGACACAAACTTGACCACGTCTCTCTCAGCACATCCGCTGATATCCACAACCGTATCCATCTCATCCAGCCATGTCATACAGTCAATGGCTCCTTTCTCCCCAGTGAAATCCCGGGGTTTGCAAGATACAAAATACTTATAGGAGCAACCCTTATTATGGGTTTGTTTCGGCACGACTATCTGAGAGGGTACACTGTGGTGGTTTGTGGACTGACGATCGTCATCCACTTTCTTGGGGTTCTCCTTCTTGGAGGGAGGCTTGCTGTGAGCTTCTGATTGATCTTTAGGCTTTGAGCGCGGTATAGATAGGGTCATACTCCGAGTCCCACTATACTCCTCGTACTGTCGCTCTAGTGCCTGTGTAACAGCGCCGTCTACTATAGCTTTTAATTCAGCACCCGTTAACGTAATCTGGGCGTTATCATTTTGCTCCACTTGATGGCTATTTATTTCATCTGAGTCAGCCATTGGAATTGAACTGTTGCAGAAAACAAGGACAATATTTTATTTGGGAGTTTATTATGGAATTACCCCTTAGGGTAACTCATTAACCATGGTAAACAGAGACCATATTTGGTTAATTTATTAATCGTATTAAATTAGGATTTCAATTAAAATTTATCCTAATTATAAACAATAACAATATATATTAGCACATAAGGCTTAGTCACATGGACAATTTAAATTATAAGCTATGATTTCAGAGAATCAAGACTTTTAAGGTTTGAACCTAGTTCGTTACCTTTATCAGACAGGGAGTCCTAGCTACCACTGTCTTTTGGCTCATATGGAAGTGAGCTGGGCCCGTAAGCATCATATTACCACGTATGGTAAAATATGATTATCTTAATTGATGATTTAACCCATGATTCAGAGATTATTAAGTTGGGTTTGGAATCTTTAGAAAGATTCTTACATAATAATAATGCGTGTGATTTTAAATGCATCACATCTGCCAGGAGTGTTAACATGTTTTTAGATGTTAACAGGGATTTGAATCTTTTAACAGGTCTTACCATTATGGTCGGGTCTTTATAATGACACTCAGACTAGGTTTCACACTTTAAGATTCTTATTTTAAAAATTTACATAGGCAGATTATTTTCAAAAGGAATGATTTTTGATTTATTTATTTCATATATAAATTATTTATGCACATAAGGCAAACATGAAATTTATAAAACAAACATTCCATTAATTATACATATTACACGCTGCCCTAAACGGGTCTTTTCAAACAACATTTACCCACGTAGGGGTTAAGCAATAACATAATAGTCCACGCAGGGACTTACACATACAACATAATAGTCCACGCAGGGACTTTAAATAATAACATACCCTCGTAGGGGTTTATAGAATGACAGGCCCACGCAGGGGCTTAAAGCAAACAAACAAACATACATACCCACGTAGGGGCTTAACAACCAAATATATGCCCACGCAGGGGCTAAACTGATAAAAGGAGGTTACAACAATAATGGAAGGATTCAACGATCTTTCTTGTTCTTCCCCTTAATCAAGCTTGCTAATCCTTGGAAAAAGCTTTGTCTCTCCTGGCGGTCGCGGCAATTTTCTCGCTCAACCTGTTCCAGCCTCTGAAGAATTTCCTCCCGTTCTGGGGAAGAAAACCGAGGCGGCTGTGATTGCGTCCGCATAATAGGTCTGGGAGGTATCTGGTACCCCTGAGTCGAGTAACCTACTCCCCACGGAGCTCCGTATGGTCCCTCCGGGTGAAGAGCGTTATAATTAGCCGCTACCATGTAAGGATCGGCCTCCGCGTAACCATAGTTGTTGTGGACCGGCGACTCAAACGGGTTGTATGCCATCGAACCCGTGTATGCTGGTATTGGGTTGTCAAAACCCATCGGTGGTGGCTGTTGTACAGCAGGGTTGGAAGGTCCACCCATTTGTGGGTCCTCCTGATGTGGCGGGTAATGGCTGCCACTGGATTGACGAGGGGAGCTGAAATGAAAATCTCCTGCTCGTGATAACATGCGGGCACCGGTTCTCCTACGCCTCGGCGGTTGAGGAGGTACCGGCTGCACTGGTGGCGGTGGTGGTGGTGGCGTGACTGCCACGAATCTTGAATCCACAGAGGGATCCTGTTGCTGCTGCGGCTGCTACTGATGAGGCGACGAATGGTGGGAAGGTGTATAGTACCACTCGTGCTGATTAAACATGGCTTGGAAACTGTCTGGACCACCGTAGGGTGATCCGTGGAACGAAGATCCGTCGGAGATCTCGATCGGATGGTTCGGCGTACCACTTGCAGGTTCGACGGGGTCTGTATCCTCGTCCATGTCATCCGCGTGATCTTCCGAGAAGTGATCCTCCGGGCCCAATGGCTTGAAACCCACTGGTTCTTGTATATAATTGGCCGGGTTAAACCGGCCCCGAAACACTGGTGTAGGGTCACCAAACGAATGATGCGATAAAGATCGCTGCAACGGTATGTAGGATGGTTGCGGGTTGTTGGGCTCATAATCTGGTTGTGGCCCATAAGGGTTTTGGACTAGAGGTGTCGAACTGTGAGAGACCGACCGTCTAGCCGGCTCAAATAGGTTCCTTCGGTTTTGCCGTGGATCATCACTCTCCGTAGTCGAAGGAGCTCGTACATTCGAGGGTCCTGCTTCGTTGTCGTTGGGGGCGGTGATCGGCCCCTTGCCACGTCCTCTCCTTCGAAAGAATCTTGGCGGCATTATGTTAATCCTGTCAATAAAGCATGAGATAACATAACAAAATATTTATAAAAATAAAGGACAAAACAAAACCAAACAAAGTGGAATTTGTCCTATGTTATATGTCTAGACTCGAAAGTTTAGAAATGTGCAATTGTGTAACTGAGATTAAACACAAAAGGCTAGTGTTTAATTCACTCAGTGTTGGCTCTGATACCAACCTGTCACACCCCGATTTCCACGTGTCACCGGTGGGCCCGGTGGGGAGTATCGTGACGTCATGGTTGGTAACATAATAGTCAAACAACACAATATTAATATGCATAACGGAAGCAATTTAAAAAGATATAATACAACCGAATAAATTATTGTAATATCAAGTATCACAACGTTCGGATGTTTATCCACAGAACGGATCGAGATAAAATATGAAACAATAGTTCAACAGACTTCAGGCATCTTAAGCTTGCGAGACTTCTAGTGATGCTAAGGAGAAATCCCAGCCAATTACGCTTAGTACCTGCATTTAATCTTTTTGGGAAAATACGTCAGTTTACACTGGTAAATACAATCAACTGACTCATTTTGGAAAATGATTGAAAATTGGTTTGGATGCACGTGGCATAAACATTTTTATTTAACTTGGGAGAATTATTTAATATTATAATCTTGTGAACGAATTACATGTTACTTGTGCGTTCAGTAGCCCGGATCTTGTCCGGGTTAAAGATCAATAGACACACCACATTATAGAGTTATACACTGACAGGTGTACGCCTACACCCCATGCTCAGGTCGTGGCCATCTCGTAAGATGATGCCAAGGATATCCGGGACATGGTCATTAACCCCCCAAAGGCTTTAAGTAATCAAGACTGTTTAAACGAGCTGATCAAATTAGTCAACTACCCACTCAACTGTGGAGATTTGATGCTTGATCAAGCGGTATGCTATATACCGTAACCCAAGCCCGTATAGGGAAAATAAATTAAAAGTATTTACCTGAGCAATGTATAAATCACAATAAGCAAAATGCATGTAGCTTTTACTGGTCCTCCTAATCTGGAACGAAGGTTTATAATAACCTATTAGAATCCTAACGGGTCTTTAATTAAGCTTAAGCTTAGAACGGCTAGTTTCAGAGATACGGTTCGTACGCACGATTAAGCGAAGACCGGATAGAATGTGATTTAGACCCGACAAGTTCAGAGACTTGTTTAATATGGGTTTATTATTCACATTCTGGATTTTGAGATAAAACCGTTAAGGTTTGACCCGTTTCGGCTAATTTATGTAGACTTGTTACATAAACCGAACCGTACGCGTAATAAGCGTGACGGGTATTCATGAGAGCTATAGACAGGTTTCCTAAGTTAATTATGCCTCAAATATGTTGTGACATCAGTAAGATGTCTTTCATTATGCCCGAAACGTGTTTAAATACAAACTAGGCCCCGTAGGGGTAGTTTGGTCATTTAAAAGTTTATGAAAGAGTTTAATTAACAAGTTGAGTTACAAGTCTGATGTAATCAGCAAATATACTCAATTTACTAAGTTATATCAGTAGGATAAAATATATATGTGAAATTTATCAATTATAACCAAACTATGCCCCGTAGGGGTATTTTGGTAATTTCACATAAGCCGAAAAGCTCAAAACTGAAGTCTGAGTTTATCAACCTTTGCTTACTGATAAAACATTATAATTTGCCTCAAATATCAGTAGGTATTAACCCGGGTATGTTTAATATAGTTTTTAATACATACTATGCGTTAAAAACGCTTAATAAGGCGATTATGAGCCGTTTACGGGTTCGATACATAAAGCTGATATTTTTTATACTTCCAGAAGGCTTAAAATAATTTATTTAACATATCAAATCAGTAGCAAATGGTTTGGAGTCGTTTAGATATGTAAAACTCATTTTATGGCCCGTAAGGGCAAAACCGACATTTACCGGATTAAGCCTACGACTATGAGTTATGCTCAGCCTAAAATTAATTAAAAATCTTTAAAATTCCCAAAATAACATATTACATCAGTGGGTAAAAGATTTGATATCAAAAAGTATGTTTAAGTAGGCTATACGCTAATTACGCCACTTTATTAACATAAAGCATTCATTTTGCGATAATGAGCATAACTCTTAATCTACAATTCAAACTGATGTCAAACTTTGCATACACGTTTATATATCAGTAATTTAAGTTTCTACTCTTTTACATTTCCAAAAATCACGATTTAAGGCAATAAGGGCATAATGGTCAACATATGGGCAATTAACGGAATCATGCGTATTAATTGGATAACTAATGATCCGAGGTGTATAATCACAGAGGGTTATACTAGCATGTAACCTGGTCCAAATAAAGCTCTAAGGCATTTCTAAAACATACCATAACGGGTCAGAACTGAAAGTCAAAGTATAAGTCAAACTATGCGACTTTCGGTTCCGAACCGGGTCTAAACAGGAAATTGCCGGGTTGAACATGTTTAGACATGTTCTTACACTAATTATCAAGTTATAATAATGATCAAACAGGTTGTATATGTTATATATAGTTAATCATGCATAAATGGCATTTTAAACTTTATGTTGACTTTTTCTTAGCAAGTTTGACCCGACTTTTGACCTAGTTAAAGTGGTAATCAGGGGAAACCCTTTTAAGGTTTTATTACTCACATAATTACCTACTTAAAGGTACTTTTGATTCGACTAATCACTGGACCATTAGTGATTAATCTTAAAGTCAACCGTTAATTACGACGGTTTGACTTCTAAGCTAAACTAAGCTAAAACTTAATTAAGAAAAGGTTAAACATACTTACAAGTGCCTAATGGATGGTTAGGAAGTCTTGGAATCAGCTTTGGAGTTCCAGAGATGATCAGAAGTAAGTGCAAGAATGTTTGTAAACTTAAAGGCCTTATATACTAGTTGTAATCACCATAACATGTTGACAACTAAGGCTACAAGTGACCACAATTGTCCCACAAGTGTCCCTGGGGTCTAGGAACATTTTAGGGGTCGCCCAATAGTGAGAAATACCAGTGGGATCGGTCATAATCGCGCAAAACAGGCTGCAGCCTGTTTTCTGTTTACTGGGCACTGCTTGCGCACTGTAACAATTATTTGTTGCGGTGCGCAAGCCTTCATCAGGGACCAAAATGTTGGCTTTTCAATGATTTGAGAGGGCAACTGAGTATAAACGATTCTTGGCCGTTTTTTTATCAATATGGGGCCTCAATTTGGGTCATGTATAGTATGCACCACCATGTTATGTTGTGTGAAAGTCTTGGAGTCTTTTAGAAAGTGCCGAACAATAAGGTTTACCGTGCAAATTTCTTCGTAGGAGTCCACCAATTAAATTATGAATCATTCATTGCTATAATTCACTGAACTTGAACATATACTAGATGTTTGTAATATGATTTGAGTCTTGGGATTTATAACGAGGTCGTTCAGAGGTGCAAAAGTTAACATGACGACACTTTTAAATCCTGTCAAACATTTTTAATAAATCCGAGTTTATAACGCTTTTTGTCTTACACGACACATGTCGTTATTTTATTTAACACGAATTTTCGAGGTGTTACAAGAAGGTTGACGATGCCAGTGGTTCCTTTACACGCTACCCGTTCTTACTTACGGCGTATGAGGACCTCCAACCAACTGAGAGCAAGTTTTTTGTAGGTATGGTGAATAATAATATTTCTTAGAAAAAACTTTATAAATTCTTATTACAAGATGTTTTATTTTGATTAAGCAAGTAGATTTAAAGTATGTCAATTTGTCAATATGCAAATGGCCGCCCCATCAAGTCATTCCATCACTAACACAATACCGGCATTCGGAACGCTTAAAAACACTGTAAAATTACTATTGCTACCAGAGATGATCGGTTGATTACTAATGATGATATAGGAAAACTTATGTTTCACTGTGACATCCCACTTTCGGTATAGAAGAATTTATGTAGCGTAATTGATTATTAATTGATTAACATATATTAATGTTGCTACTACATTAATCATGTAAACTGATTACTAAAGATGACATAGAAGAATTTATGTATTAAAGTAATTGCTATCAAATTAATAACATGTAGTTTTGTGTTGAATCTTACTATTAAATTACATGGTGTGGCTGATGAGATGCTGAATATCATTGAGGATATAATTAAATTAGGGTTTTACTATCGTGAACTCGATAGCTTCGCCACAAAGTCCCGCAACTTAGCCTGATCCCCCCCCCCCTCTTTGTGGTCCCCTTTTTGAATGGCCCCTGATTGTTGTGTCCTTTTTAAACATTGTGTTACAGATGTTGTAGGATATGTTACTGAGGTGGGGCCGCAGTCTGTGAAAGCATCGGGTGCTCGCACGGTCGAGTTCAACCTAACAAATGAACGGTAAGTACCCCATCCCTATTGCCCGTTTGGTCTTTTACTTTTGCTTGGTTAAATCTCACTTTTTAGCCTTTTTATAAATTTCACAACAAGCGCGGAGTTAGAGTGACGTTGTGGGGTCAGCTGGGTGATGCTATGCTCAAGAAGAAGGAACAAAACCCCGTTGTCTATTCTCTAATCTTGACTTCCATGAGCGCAAAGTTTTACTTAGGTACGCTTGCTTTCCTACTGCGTCTATGATTATGCGTGTTACTTCAAAACCCTTTACCTTCCTTGGCGCAATGCAGGCGCCCTTGGTTTGTCCAGCTCATCGTCAACTATGATCATTGATTCGCCCGAGGTACCCGCCCTCCAAACTTTCAAGACATCCATTAGGCACTGGTGCAACCTTGATCCACGTGAAAGGTACACCGTTTGGACACAAACATACACCTTTAGATTTCACTTTTATAGTGTTAGTAGTAACTCATTAAATTTCAGATACCATTTAACATTTAATTCGCCTTTATTCCAAAGAAACTACCAAAGTCCATTTAACAGTTTCATTTGACTTTATTCTTAGTTAGGCTGCATACATTAGATAAAAAAATTCATAACCTAACACTTTTTAACGGTCTTCCTTTTGTTAATTCACTGCAGGCAGTCAACTGGTGATGGGATTGGGGATGACAGTGTCATGCGTTAACTAAAGTTCGGTCCATGTGTTATCCAATAAGACAGGGAGGCGTGCGAGAGCTACTGCGTTTTTCCATTTATGTTTCATGTTTTTGATTTTGGAAGACATCTTTTCCCCTTTTTTTTGGCACACGAGTTATGCCAACATAACAAATTACGATCCATGGTTTAATAAAGTTTTAGCATGCCTCTTTATATGCGTCTTTGTCTTACGTACACTGCTACTACATATTACTCACTTTGCCTTTTGGGTTATTATATCTCAACAATTATTATGTGGTTTTACTTTGTTTGATATAATTAAGTTGTTTAACTTAACATGAGACCAGCTAATTTGTTACGACCCGTTTAACCTGTTAGTTACAACCCTTCCCACTGTATTGTTTAACCTTTTATAGCGTGGTCTTAAAAGGGAAAAAATGATGTTTTAGATTTTTACCCTAGTCTCAAACATCATTTTTGTTTATTTTTTACTTTTATAACCAGATGTGTTACATGCATCTGAAAATGTTACCCAGGAGTCGGTACACAAGATTCGCAAGCTGGAGTGACATACGTGTCCAGCTAACACTTTTTAAGTCCTACATACCCTATTTATTAAGTATTGGGTTATTTGTAATAAATTTTAGTAAATAAATATATAGATTATATAACTAAACACTTGAAGAACTGTTAGGGTTTGTTAGTTTTGTTGGTTTATAAACTGCTTTCTCATCTATAAAAGGGAACAAAACCTGCAATTTGACTTTTAGATGTCAAAACTGAATTTATATGTATATGTGCATGTAGTATAATATATATATATATATATATATATATATATATATATATTTAACATCTATTTTACACCATCTAAAACAATGAAAAAGGAAAAATAAAAAATTTGAAAGCTGTGACGTCTTTTGAAGAGGGTTGAGAAACCACACGTCCATAGATTTGAAGTTTTGTGAGACCACATGTGGTGGGGCGCAAACCTCTCTCAAAGCGTCTTAAAAACACGGGGGAACACTGTACCCTCGGGCGTTTTGGCCCTTTTTTGACTGGTGGTGCTACCACAAAGCGCCGAATGAGGAGTGGACTTTGGTCAAAATAACCATGGTCAAACGGCTAACTTTAAAAAAATGGTTTTTGTTTTGAAAATCTATACTATATTCACACTTTCGTACCGTGTCACGCACTATCTATATCAGTCGTCGTTCCAGAAAAAAACAATAACTATTATGCATGTCGTGCATCGCACGGGTGTTCCCCCTAGTTATTAATTAAATTTGAATTTATACGTTTATCTCTAACTATATTAATTAATATTATATTATTATTAAAGTGAACATGCACGAGAGAGTGACACGTGTACAAAAAGATTTTCATTTATTAAAGGAAGAGGAAGATTCATGACTAAGCTTATGCTTAAAGACGTAAAAAAAAATTCAAACTTTTATATGTTGTGTAAATTTTTAGACTAGATTTATTAAAGTCAGGCTACATTGTTTGTTTTTTTAGTTAAATTGATTTCCACATATATATTATCGTACGATTATTGACATTAATTCATTATCAATTAACGTTTTACTTAGTTTTAAATGTCACAAGGTTCAAATTCTATATTTTATAGTTAGTATGATAAGAAATCCTTAAGTTATATTACACAAGAGACTGGTTTTGTCTTGCCTTCGATTCGTTAGGGGAGCGCTCACAACTTCCGACCAGCGATGCATCATATGTGCAAGCACATTTGGGCACATGCATTTTCTAAATTGCTTAGGCTCCCCCCGATGAGAACCCAGACTTTCAAGCACATAACAAGCCAATGTGCGTGACTTTTACATTAAAAAAACACGTATATAATTTTCACGCATGTCATATTTGTGTTGGTATACGCTTTTTTGTCATCGATATCACATGATGGTCGTAAAATACATTTTAAAATTTGAAAATACTAGATTAAAAGTGGTTGAATGATTTTTTTTTTCTTTCTAAAATAAAATAAGAAAATACGTACGTTTTCATGGTATCACGCTAGATTAAATAAAGATATACTGGATTAGAGACAATGCATTTCAAAAAAAAATTAAGCTAGGGCTTTGAGCCCTCAATTTTTTTAAACACACACGCATATTGCTATATTATAATAATGTTGGGGCCCAAACTAAACCAAATGTAAAAATCGCAAGGTCACAACCCGGTTCTTGTCACATGCCCGTACCTTTTGCCACATTACCACATAAAAAAAAGTAAAGCCACTCGTGTTAGGTTATTTAGGATGAAATTGAACCGACGGTTAAAAGAGCAGAGGAAACAAGAGTCGATTTCTTCTAAGTGGAACTTTATTGATTATGAGGCTCAACTGAATTCTCGATAGTTGATTTTTGTCTTTGTAACTCATCTATCGCTAGTCCATGCTAAGAGTTTTATGGCCTGACAAAGTAACGTTCACAACCTCCTCATTTCTGACTTCTCTCATGTTATCAAAAATCTTCACTATTTTCTACAATATTTTCTCATCAGTCGTAGATTCACAATATTCCAAGCTCGAAAATCATCCATTGAAGTTAATCAAGTTCGACATTAAGTCTCACCTTCGAGATCTTCATTTTGGGTACTTTCAAGTTCGCTTTGGTCTCAAAATGATTGAGCCTCCTTTATGGATATAAGAAGTATGCATCTAACATGTATAAGAACTAGATATAATAAGCAGAAATAGTTCATTACTGTTTTCGTCCTTGTGGTTTGTCAAAAATCACTATTTCAGTCAATTAGTTTTAAATTTGCGATTCTAGTCCCTGTGGTTTCACTTTCGTAACCATTTTAGTCCACCTCGTAACCATTTCAGTCTCTGTACTTACAGAATAAATGGATTGAAATGGTTACAAAAGTGAAACCACAGGGACAGAAATGGTTACGAAAGTGAAACCATAGGGACTGAAATCATAATTTTTTAACTAATGGACTCAAATAGTGTTTTTTGACAAACCACAGGGACGGAAACAGTAATTAACTCAAACAGAAATGAGACTTGAGAGAGAAGTGGAGGTGAATTAACATACATCTTCCCACCAAACTAAAATCATATATAAAAAATACATCTTCCCACCAAACTAAAATCATATATAAAAAAGGTGAAAAAAAGGTAGGTCAACATTAAGTGGTTTACTCGCATATCTTTCAACTTTAAATTAATTATTGAGTCAACTTGCACCAGTAGCAAGGATTTATAATAGATAATATATCATATGTTTACTTTATTTCTAATTTAGTGTAGCTACAAAAGGTTATCAAAAGTTTTATTTTTCAAAAGGTTAATGGTTTAAAGTGCACGTATTAATAAATCAACGATAAATGTCAGCTATCGCATTTGTTTGAAATGCACGTATTAATAAAATCAAGAATTAATTATATGGTTAGTACCTGTGATTTACCTATTTTGCCATTTTCATACCTATTTACTGAAAATTACATCATTGGTACTAACTTTTACAAATTGTTTCACCACTGGTACCCCGCAGGTGCTAACCATGTAATTAATTCTACAAAGGATTTTACCCACATATACTAATGGTGAAACAATTTGTAAAAGTTGGTACCAACGGTGTAATTTCCAATAAATAGGTATGAAATGGCGTAACAAGTAGACCACATATACTAACCCTAACCATGTAATTAATTCTAAAATCAACAATATATGTTAGACATTGTTGATTAGTTGTGATCATTGTGAAATCATCTAGCTCCCCTGGTCTGCACCAAGTCATGTATATTAATGTATTTGTTTATATATATATATATATGGGAAGGTTCAAATGAAAACCACTAATTATTGTGAAAACTCGAAAACTAATTAAAAAAGCCAAAAAATCATACCAATTTTTTTTTTTTCATACCAATTTTCGCAGCTTTTTATATATACATATAAAAATTGTAGTGCACATGTGTAATACTACACATGTGTATGTGTACTACAACAAAAAAATTTATATAAAAAAACCTGCGATTTTTATATAAAAATTGAAAAAAAAAATTGTGTGTTTTTTTGGCTTTTTTTTGTTAGTTTTCGAGTTTTCACAATAAAAGTGGTTTTCATTTGAACCATCCCCTATATATATATATATAGGGGACCGCTAGAATGAGAACCACCTCCAGTTATGAGAACCACTTTCTGGCCATTAGATCTAGTTGATGGATGGATGGATGAGATTAAAAGTTACAAAAATTAATATTAAATAGTTTTTGTCTTATTATGTCTTTAATATTATAATCCAAAAGGGTATATAAGTAAATTTGTCTTTTTGTATATATTAATTTTAAATTACTTTTTTTGTCATATTCATTAATTACATTCTTTACTTAATTGTTTTTTATTTATAAACATATTTTTTTTGTTAACCAAATTTTTTGAAATGAAATTTTTAGTATTTTTTTTAAAGATTTGTTTAAAAAAAACGTTTTGAAGATCCTTTTTTTTACGCCCCGGTTTTTTCGTTAACGTTTTTTTTTACATTTTACGCGCCAATTTTTACGTTAACGTTATTTTACGTTTTACACGTCGGTTTTTTACGTTTTACGCCCCGGTTTTTTACGTTTTACGCGTCGGTTTTTTACGTTTTACGCGTCGGTTTTTTACGTCTTACGCCCCGGTTTTTTACGTTAACTTTTTTTTACATTTTACGCGCCAATTTTTGCCCCGGTTTTTTACGTTTTACCGGTTTTTTCGTTAACGTTTTTTTTTTACATTTTACGCGCCAATTTTTTCGTTAACGTTATTTTACGTTTTACACGTCGGTTTTTTACGTTTTACGCGTCGGTTTTTTACGTTTTACGCGTCGGTTTTTTACGTTTTACGCGTCGGTTTTTTACGTCTTACGCCCCGGTTTTTTACGTTAACTTTTTTTTACATTTTACGCGCCAATTTTTGCCCCGGTTTTTTACGTTTTACGTGTCGGTTTTTTACGTTTTACGCCCCGGTTTTTTACGTTAGCATTTTTTCCGTTTTGCGTTTTACGTGTCGGTTTTTTACGTTTTACGCATCGTTTTTTACGTTTTACGCGTCGGTTTTTTACGTTTTACGCCCCCGGTTTTTTACGTTAACATTTTTTCCGCTTTGCGTTTTACGTTTTACATAAAACATTTTACGTTTTACGTTAAACTTTTTATGTTTTTAAATTTTGCGTTTTGTGTAAAACTTTTTACGTTTTAAGTTTTACGTTAAACTTTTTACGTTTTACTTTTTTAAGTTTTACGATAAACTTTTTACGTTTTACGTAAAAGTTTACGATTGAACTTTTTTTTCACAAAAACTTTTTTACACGAAAAGTAAAAGTTTACGGTTGAACTTTTTTTTCACAAAAACTTTTTTTACACGAAACTTGTTTACGCAAGACGAACGCACCCATAAAAAGCAAAGTCGGTAAGTGTCTCGGATAGATTTTTATCGTCATCGACGGGGGAAAAGAATATAAAAAATCAACAACAACAACAAAACAAAAGTGTATCTCGAAAAAAAAAGGGTTTGGCTCAGATTTTTTCCGATAATTAAAAGGCTGCAAAGTGGGGTTGCGGGTTCAAAAACCTACCCTCCACCATCGTTGTCGCGCCATCGTCATCAAAAATCTAGTTTTTTTTTTTTTTTTGCATCATCATCGCCCCAAAAACCAAAACTTATCAAAACCCACATATTCAAACATTCAAAAAGCACCTGATGAACATCATTCAAAACACATTCAACATATTCAAACAGATTCAACCGATTCATAAAAGCACCATATTCAACAGAATCAAAGACAACCCAGCAACAATAACAATCATACATGATGTACATACCCAAAAATCAAATCAAATGAACCCCAGCAACAAATAATGAACATCATTCAACAGAAAAAAAAAAACCCAAACTTTTTGAATCCAAACCCACATGCTGTACAAACCCACCAATATAATCAAAACCCACCAAATCATCAAGAATCAACAGAAACAAATCCACCAAATGAATCAAAGAACCCCACAAATTGAATCAAAGAACCCCAATAAAAAACAGAAACAAATCAAACCTTTGGGCAAATCATCAAGAATCAACAACACAGGAGGGGACCGGGACCTCCGCCTCTCACGGCGGCGCTGCCGCCGGCCCACCACCCAGCCCTCGAACCGCCACCACCAGCCTTGAACCAACTAAACCACCACCGCCTCCGCCTCTGCACAACTCCCACCAAACCACCGCCCCCACCACCGCCTTCCGCCGCCCCCACCACCGCCTTCCGCCGCCCCCACCACCGCCTTCAAACAACAAAAACAGAGACCTTCATCGTAGACATGTCCGTTTTGAACACCACCGGCACCACCAACACGCGCCGCCACAACAGTTGGGTGGCCGGCGATTACTGTGGAGACGGAGCAGGAGGATGGTGGTTGTGATGTGGTGGTGGGTTGAGATCGGAGCAGAGAATATGATGTTTGTTTGTAGGGTTTTTTGAAGATGAGAGAAGATCTGCAAGTTTAATGAGAGAGAGATGTGAGAGAATAATGCCTGCAACTTTAAAAGAGGATAGAGAAGAGAGGAGAGAGGAGAGATTAGACATTAAAAGGAAATGACCAAACTACCCTTTGAGTTGTCATATTCTGATTGGTGGAGATTGGTTCTCATGGTTCTCATAACTGGAGGTGGTTCTCATTCTAGCGGCTCCCTATATATATATATATATATATATATATAGAGTAAATTACAAGTTTTGGCCTTTATCTTTACATCAAATTTCAGGCGCTGTCCTTTAGCCAAAAAGTTGACAGGCAGTGTCCTTTATGTTTCAAAATCTTGCAAGTTTTGTCCTTTTAGCCAAACCAGGTTAGAATTCTCAGTTAAAATACCCCATGTGCAAGGCACATGAGGGTAAAATGGTCATTCTCACTTAAATCATTTAATTCCCTTCTTTATATCCCATACCAACCCCTCAAATCATCTCATAAACACACTCGCTGTCCCTCTTCATTCACAGTTAGGGTTTTTAGCACAACAAAGGCGATCAACAGAAGCAATGTCTCAAGACGATGATGGATGGTATGTTCGTAACAGTCTTGACAATGAGCAGGTCGTTGAACTTTACGGTAAGTTAAAAGTTTTGATTTTGTAACCCTAGTTTTGTTTTTTTGTAATTTTTGGATGTTGATGATGATCAACAGTTGATTAACGGCAATGGTGGTTGAAATTTTGCAGCTGGGTTTCCTAATTTCTTCAGCATATGTTTTCATCATGGTGGTAGGCTAACAACATGTCCTGGAAGAACATATGTAGGAGGGAGGATTGATTTTGTGGACTTAATAGACATAGATAAGTTCTCTGTTCATGAAGTTGATCTGATGTTGGATCAGTTGGGGTATAATAGCACAAACCCAATGTATTACCAATTTTTAAATCCTAAAAAACACCTAGATGATGGTCTTGAACACCTAAGCAGTGATCAAGACTGCCTGAACTTGGCTAAGTATGTTGAACAACACAAGGTGATCCATGTATATACCACACATGGTTTAAAAAACATGAAGGAACTGTTTTCCTCACCTATTAAACCTACCAAACCTGCTATCACCATTGAAGAGATTGATGAACCTGGACCACATGCTGTTGTTCCTTTTAACCTAAATGCAAATGCTAGGCAATACAGTGAGTTTGTGCAATCAAGTGGGGCTGTGTTGGGTGATAAGGATGGTGTGTTAGGGGATAAGGATGTGGGACAATCTAGTGGGGCTGTGTTAGGTGATAAGGATGTGGGACAATCTAGTGGGGCTGTACAAGGTAATAATTTGGCTACAAATCAAGCTTGGGTTGAGACTGAAATGACTATATGTGATGACATTGAAGGTGTTGATGATTATAGTGAGGATATGATTGATAATGATAGTGAGTGTGAGGATAGGATTCATAATGGAAGTGATAATGAGGATACTAGTGACAGTGATTATATATTTGATGCAAGATGTAACAACCCTCGGTAAAACCAATGTTCTCATAATATGTCCGATCCTCTAGTATATTATAAAATGTCTCAATATGTTTTATATTACACCCCGTATGTGAAAACCGAGCCCTAAATAGATTATAACATATAAAATAAATTAAAAATAAGAAAAATAGGGTTGAGGCGGGCCGCGTAGACCCACCCCATCCTATTACGCGGGCGGTATCAAGGCTGGTATTGACTGCGCTAATTTCTTTAGTTGAAGCGGGCCGCGTAAGTGTTCACATTAGTTAACGCGGGCCGCGACAGATCATGAAACGCGGAAGCATCCGGTGCTGACACGTGTCAACATCGTGGCGAGTCTAGTAGCTGACCCAGCTAAGCTACAGCGTTGACCAATGTTGACGCGGGCCGCGTAAGTGACCCTTGTCTTTCACGCGGGTCGCGACAGGACCAGAAATCAGAACTATAAATAGATAGCATCAGTTTTCGTTTTTCGTCGCTCATTCACACTTCTCAAACTCGAATTCTGAAAGTATTAGGCATATTTTGCAAGTATTATACCCCCTAATTAGCGAGGTTCTACTCCGTTGTAAGTATTATAACCCTAGTTTCATAATAGTTACGCTGCCCGATTGATTTAGGGTTCCGTAACAACTGTCGTGGTTCTGCCCGACGTAGTTGTTGGAATGCCGTCTCGGGGAGGGTATTATTAATATTTTCAAAGGTTTATGATACTAACCAATGTACATTTGTATAAATTATAGATTATATCCAGGAAACCCTTACGAAAAACCTAAGACATCAATGTGAGTTTATCCTCTTTTTGTTAATGTTTTTGGAATGTTTTACAAAACCTTAATTGTTTACAATGTGATTAAGCGGTGATTGAGTCTTTGTAGTTCTTCAATTACTGCCGATATTATGGGGTTTTGTATACAAAATTTATTACTTGCGAGTAGTAAGTCGGAATGACAGTACGTTACCATTGGACAACGAGTTAGCCAATGTGTAATATGACCCACAAGTCAAGGATTGACAGTACTGAATGAGTAATTGTGTAGAAATAAACAATGTAATCGCTCTCAATACTGTGTTAATTGATAAAATGTTTCTTGATTAAACTGAGGTTCACTCACCAGTATTTCCCGCTGACAAAATATTTTTAAAACATGTTTCAGGTAACACAATGTGAAAGCCAACTGGGAAAAAGCCAGCTCGAGAGCACTGACGGCTTGGAAAATAAGTGGCTATAAAAGTTATCTAAGAAATGATGTTTTAAATTAAATAAAATAGGGATTGTCCCTATAAATATATTGTAATAAGAAACTTGGGTTTTGCCCATGTTATTATTAATATCAAATATGGTGGTTTTACTTTGATAAATATTTCCTAACTACGATCCTGATGTAAATTCCGCTGCAAGATTAAACTTTGAGCTCGCGTCCGCCCGTTCCCGGGAATTAGGGATCGGGGGTTGCGACAGAAGGTGGTATCAGAGCCTAGCCACTGGTCTAAGCCAAAGAAGTGTTCTGCTGACACTTAAAATTCTGAAATTTGTGTTAGGAAATAAAATTTTGTAAATAAGTGCATAACTGTATTTATTTGTTATGTGTTATTTGACTATTTGATAGTTTACAGAATGAGTGATCAAGGACCCTCATAAATGAGTCGTCAGTTGTCTGATTCACCTAAGAGTGAAGGTACCTCATCACAGCCTGCCCTTTCGGGGTATTCTGCTGATCAGGAGGAAGGAATATTTGCCTTTAGAGCTAAGTCGGAGGAACCATTTCCTAATAAGAAACGAGGATGGTTCAGTAAGGAAGCTTTTGCTCGTAGGAAGAGAATGCGAAAATTGCAACAACAAAGGGCTTTAGCAGCTATTAAGCGAGAGACAGATGCTCATACGCAAGATATGCTTAATAGAAGTCTAGCTAATTTCCATATCCTAGCTACAACTGCTGCTGACCGAAGTCTGGAACAACTAGTAGCCCCACAACCACAAAACCCAGAACAACCCATGGAGACAGAAAACCCGGAAAACCAAGTGGAGATGCACGACTTTAACTCAGAAGAAATCCCTAGGGTACCTGCACCAAACCCCCTAGACCCGAATTACGACCCCTGGTGGGATGAAAATAGGGACTTTGTGCAACGTTATTCTATCCCGGAGGACACACCTATAGGAGCCTATTCAGGTATGGACCCTTTAGATCCCTATTATCATGATAACTACATCAGGGAAATCTTAGAAGATCCTTACCGATTACAGTTACTTTTACCCCCATATCAGGAACCAGTACCCCAGATTCCATACCCAGTCCTAGAACCTGCACCCCCAATGAGTGCAGAAAGCGTCCAAGAACTTAGGACTTTTGGGGAGGAAATTTTAGAAAGCAGTGAGAGGATGCGTCAGGTGGGAGAGCGTCTCGTATGGAAATACGATGAGCGCAATATGGATTTTTGGATGAATCCATATCCGTGAATGTTAGAATGGAGGAAGCGGTAGTAATAATAATATAATAAAATAAAATATGTGTGTACAGATGCATATTACTATTTTATTTCTGTTGGTATTGTAATCTTTATTTCTGTACTAGTGTGTAATAGACGCATAAGTATATGAAAAGAGCATAGTAGCAATGATCTACGTTTTTGGATAGATTGTGTGTTATGTGATTTACTATATTAAAATATTAATTGCGATATTAATATGGGATAAATGTTTAAAATTCAGATGGCCGACGAAGAAAATCAAGGAAATCTGAATAACGATAACCAGAGTAACATTAACGTGGTTAATGATAATCCGAGTATCAATAACAATGGAAACCAAGTGGATAATAGTGCTATCCAACACATAGTGGCACAGGGAATTATAGATGCAATGCCATTTATTCTCCAAACTGTTAAAGATGCTGATAATAAAAGTAAACATAGCAGTAAGCGACCCGTTGAACCAGAAAACGGTGTAAACAATGGACCGGTACTTCAATTGCCTATTCCCAAAAGAAGAAGAACCATGCCTTATGGTTGTTCCTATAAAGAATTCTGGTCTTGTAAACCAATGGAATTCTCGGGCAATGAAGGGGCCATTGCAACCTTACGCTGGATAGAGGAGACTGAGGCAGTATTAAGGATAAGCAAGTGTGCTGAAGAAGATAGAATATTGTTTGTTTCTAATCTGTTTAAGAATGCAGCACTAGAATGGTGGAACACTATCCTCCAGACAAGAGGAAGTGATCAAACCTATAATATGGAATGGGAAGAATTTAAAAACAAGGTAGAAAGGAAATTATGCCCACCCAATGAAAAAGAACAGATAGCAAACAAATTCCTAAACCTTAGAATGACTGGTGTGGATAGTAAGAGATACACTAAAATATTCTTTGAATATACTAGAATAGTGCCAACTCTTGCTTCACCAGAACCAGTGTTAATTTCCCGTTATATTTGGGGATTAATTGGGGAAATAAGACACGTAGTAAAGACAGCTAGACCTCAAACCATAGAAGAAACTGTAGAACTAGCCAATACCTTGACTGATGAGTTAGTCCGTACCCGAGAAGAGGATCAAAGGAGAAACCTAACCCAGAAATTGACTCAAGGATTTCGTTCTGGAAACTCTAATCGTGGGAGAAATGTAGGTTCTACCTCTGCACCCTACTGTAGGAATTGCAAAAGAAAGCATTCAGGAAGATGCTCTGTGTACTGTAACTTTTGTAAAATATCGGGACACAAGGAAGAAGACTGCAGGAACAAAAACAGCAGGATATGCTACAACTGCAGAGAACAAGGTCACATCAAGCCAAACTGCCCAAAATAGGTCCAGCTACAGATAACAAGAATACTAAAAATGCTAGAGCATTTGTTCTGACTGCAGATGAAGCCAAGATGATTCCAGATGTCATAGCTGGTACGTTTTTAGTTAATGATGTTTTTGCTAAAGTATTATTTGACTCTGGTGCAAACCAAAGTTTTATTAATACACCGTTTTGCAAATTTCTAAATCAGTCATTAACTAAACTACCACAAGAATGCGTAGTATAGACAGCTAATGGAGAAACCGTTAGGATTTCTGAAATCTTGCAGGGAGCAAGCATAGAAATTTTAAATCAGAAATTTATTGCAAACCTATATCCCATGAATCTGGTAGGATTTGATGTTATTTTAGGAATGGATTGGTTAATAGCCAATAAAGCCAGTATTTATGTGATCAAAAGTCAATCCAAGTAAATTCATCAAAAGGTAAAACGATCACAATTAAAGGAGATAAGCCCTCTAGATCCACAAAATTCATATCTGTGATGAAAACTGCAAGTTGTATAAGAAAAGGTTCTATAGTGTATTTGATTTCCATAATCACTAACACTAAAGGAAAAGATTTAAAAGACATTCCAGTAGTATCTCAGTTTTCAGATGTCTTTCCAGAAGAATTGCCAGGGCAACCTCCAGATAGAGAAGTTGAATTCAGAATCCATTTAATACCAGGAACATCACCGATTGCCAAAGCACCTTATCGGTTGGCACCTGCAGAAATGCAAGAATTAAAGAAACAATTGGACGAATTGTTGGAAAAAGGATTCATACAACCAAGTTCGTCGCCATGGGGAGCGCCGATATTGTTCGTTAAAAAGAAGGACGGATCGATGCGTATGTGCATTGATTACCGTGAATTAAACAAGGTCACGATTAAGAATCGGTACCCATTACCGAGAATCGATGATCTGTTTGATCAACTGCAAGGAGCTCGATTTTTCTCTAAAATCGATTTAAGATCAGGATATCATCAATTAAAGGTACAGGAAGAGGACATTCCTAAGACCGCATTTAGAACAAGGTATGGCCATTATGAATTTACTGTCATGCCATTTGGTTTAACCAATGCCCCAGCTGCATTTATGGACATGATGAACCGAATATGTAAGCCATATTTGGATAAATCCATAATTGTTTTCATAGATGATATTCTAATTTATTCTAAGAATAAAGAGGATCATGCAAAGCATTTGCACGCACTTTTAAGCCTATTAAGAAAGGAAAAGTTTTATGCTAAGTTTTCCAAGTGCGAGTTTTGGTTAGAACAGGTACAATTCATTGGACACCTAGTCAATCATGAAGGAATTCATGTAGATCCAACGAAAATTGAGGCAATTACTAAATGGAAAACCCCTGAATCACCAACCGAGGTTAGAAGTTTCTTAGGATTAGCCGGTTATTACAGAAGATTTATTAAAGATTTCTCTAGAATAGCCATTCCCTTAACTAAGTTAACTTGTAAATCTGTTAAGTTTGAATGGGGAATAAAACAAGAAGAAGCATTTAGAATCCTTAAGCAAAGATTAACCCATACACCTATACTAGCATTACCAGAAGGAACTGAAAACTTTGTAGTCTATTGTGATGCTTTTAAATTAGGTTATGGATGTGTATTGATGCAACGACAAAAGGTTATAGCTTACGCATCTAGACAACTTAAAAATCATGAAGAGAATTATTCAACCCATGATTTAGAGTTAGGAGCTATAATTTTTGCCCTTAGGATTTGGAGACATTACCTTTATGGTAGTAAGTTTACCATATTCACTGATCACAAAAGTTTAAGGTATGTTTTTGGGCAAAAGGAATTAAATATGAGGCAAAGACGCTGGATGGAATTTCTTAGTGACTATGACTGTGATATCCAGTATCATGAAGGAAAAGCAAATGTAGTGGCAGATGCTTTAAGCCGAAAGTATCATGAAAAGCCAAAAAGGGTACGTTCTCTTAAATTAAATCTGCAAGTAGATTTAAATGATCAAATAAGAGAAGCACAAGAATCAGTAATCAAGGATGATTCTGAAAAATTAAAAGGTATGCTAAAAGAATTAAAACAAGGAACAGATGGAATTTGGAGATTCCATGAAAAGAGAATGTGGATACCTAAATTAGGAAATCTGCGTAATCGTATATTAGAAGAAGCCCATAAGTCTAAGTATACGATGCATCCAGGAAGTGATAAAATGTACCAGGATTTAAGGAAAATTTTCTGGTGGATAGGAATGAAGAAAGACATAGCAGCCTATGTTTCTAAATGTTTAACTTGCTCACAAGTTAAAGCTGAACATCAGAAACCCTCAGGTTTGTTACAGCAATTAGAAATGCCAGTCTGGAAATGGGAATTTATAACAATGGATTTTGTTACTAAATTACCCAAAACTAAGAAAGGAAATGATACAATCTGGGTGATTGTAGATAGACTAACTAAGTCAGCTCATTTTCTACCAATGAAGGAAACAATTAGTATGGAACAATTAGCTAAATTGTATGTAAATGAAATTGTTTCTTTACATGGCATTCCTTTATCAATTGTTTCTGATAGGGATAGTCGATTTACATCTCATTTTTGGTCAAGTTTTCAAAAGGCAATGGGAACCAAGTTAAAACTAAGCACAACTTATCATCCTCAAACGGATGGACAGAGCGAAAGAACAATTAAGACAATGGAAGACATGCTTAGAGCTTGTGTAATTGATTTTGGAGGTAATTGGGACGATCACTTACCTTTAATAGAATTTTCTTATAATAATAGTTATCACACAAGTATCAATGCTGCACCATTTGAAGCACTTTATGGACGAAAATGTCGAACCCCAGTCTGTTGGGCAGAAATTGGTGAAAAGCAACTATCTGGACCTGAGATAGTGCAAGAAACAACCGATAAAATTATTCAAGTCAAGGAACGACTGAAAGCAGCACGTGATAGACAGAAAAGTTATGCTAATAACCGACACAAACCATTGGAATTTCAAGTAGGAGATAAAGTATTATTGAAGGTCTCTCCTTGGAAAGGAGTGGTAAGATTCATCAAACGGGGAAAGCTAAGTCCCAGGTATGTTGGACCTTTTAAGATTATTAGAAGAATAGGACCTGTAGCCTATCAGCTGCAACTGCCAGACGAAATGGCAGGAATACATGATGTGTTTCATGTATCAAATCTCAAAAAGTGTCTAGCTGATGAATCATTGATAGTATCTCTTAAGGATATAGAGGTAAATGAACAACTCAAGTTTGTAGAAAGACCTCTACAAATTGAAGACAGGAAAGTCAAGAATCTCAAGCACAAAAGACTAGTTCTAGTCAAAGTGAAGTGGGACTCTAAAAGAGGACCTGAGTATACATGGGAACTCGAGTCAGAACTGCAAAGAAAATATCTGCATTTATTTCAGTAGATCTCGAGGACGAGCTCTAAACAAGGTGGGGAGAATGTAACAACCCTCGGTAAAACCGATGTTCTCATAATATGTCCGATCCTCTAGTATATTATAAAATGTCTCAATATGTTTTATATTACACCCCATATGTGAAAACCGAGCCCTAAATAGATTATAACATATAAAATAAATTAAAAATAAGAAAAATAGGGTTGAGGCGGGCCGCGTAGACCCACCCCATCCTATTACGCGGGCGGTATCAAGGCTGGTATTGACTGCGCTAATTTCTTTAGTTGAAGCGGGCCGCGTAAGTGTTCACATTAGTTAACGCGGGCCGCGACAGATCATGAAACGCGGAAGCATCCGGTGCTGACACGTGTCAACATCGTGGCGAGTCTAGTAGCTGACCCAGCTAAGCTACAGCGTTGACCAATGTTGACGCGGGCCGCGTAAGTGACCCTTGTCTTTCACGCGGGCCGCGACAGGACCAGAAATCAGAACTATAAATAGATAGCATCAGTTTTCGTTTTTCGTCGCTCATTCACACTTCTCAAACTCGAGTTCTGAAAGTATTAGGCATATTTTGCAAGTATTATACCCCCTAATTAGCGAGGTTCTACTCCGTTGTAAGTATTATAACCCTAGTTTCATAATAGTTACGCTGCCCGATTGATTTAGGGTTCCGTAACAACTGTCGTGGTTCTGCCCGACGTAGTTGTTAGAATGCCGTGTCGGGGAGGGTATTATTAATATTTTCAAAGGGTTATGATACTAACCAATGTACATTTGTATAAATTATAGATTATATCCAGGAAACCCTTACGAAAAACCTAAGACAGCAATGTGAGTTTATCCTCTTTTTGTTAATGTTTTTGGAATGTTTTACAAAACCTTAATTGTTTACAATGTGATTAAGCGGTGATTGAGTCTTTGTAGTTCTTCAATTACTGTCGGTATTATGGGGTTTTGTATACAAAATTTATTACTTGCGAGTAGTAAGTCGGAATGACAGTACGTTACCATTGGACAACGAGTTAGCCAATGTGTAATATGACCCACAAGTCAAGGATTGACAGTACTGAATGAGTAATTGTGTAGAAATAAACAATGTGATCGCTCTCAATACTGTGTTAATTGATAAAATGTTTCTTGATTAAACTGAGGTTCACTCACCAGTATTTCCCGCTGAAAAAATATTTTTAAAACATGTTTCAGGTAACACAATGTGAAAGCCAACTAGGAAAAAGCCAGCTCGAGAGCACTGACGGCTTGGAAAATAAGTGGCTATAAAAGTTATCTAAGAAATGATGTTTAAATTAAATAAAATAGGGATTGTCCCTATAAATATATTGTAATAAGAAACTTGGGTTTTGCCCATGTTATTATTAATATCAAATATGGTGGTTTTACTCTGATAAATATTTCCTAACTACGATCCTGATGTAAATTCTTCTGCAAGATTAAAAAAAACTGATACCATCAAACTCTGAGCTCGCGTCCGCCCGTTCCCGGGAATTAGGGATCGGGGGTTGCGACAGAAGAGAACACTATAACTGACTTTGAGGTAGACATGAGTGACTATAGGATGAATGTTGATGCAGATGTAGAGGACAGGGTCAATGAAAACCAAATGAATGTTGAAGAAGACATGGATAGAGATGTTTTAGATAATGAGAGGTTTGACAGTGGGTCTGGATCTGATGAGAATCAGACAAGTACTAGGAAACACTTGTTACACCAGATAAGAAGGTCTAATGAAAACAGGGCAAATTTTTATGTTGGTCAGGTCTTTGGAAACAAACAAGATGCCAAAAACCTAATAAGAAAACATGCGGTGGAGACTAGAAGAATTATAAAATTCATCAAGGATGATCATAGCAGGGTAAGGGCTGTATGTCAAGGTCCTAAGCCAGACTTTGAAGTAGATGATAATGGGGTGCATATTCAAAGTCAACCAAAAGGAAAAGGTAAAGAAAAAGTGGCTGCTGTTGAAAAAAATAAAGACAAGGGTGGGAAATTGACCATTTGGCTGCTTATTTCGTAGTCTATTATGTATTTTGAACACTGCTTATTTGTGATGTTGGCTGCTTAGTATGTAGTTTGAACAATGCTTATTTTGTCTTTTGACCAAACATCTTATGGTATGGTTTGTAAGTCAACTTTATGTATGTTATCTATGAAGTTTTAATGTTTTGGCTGCTTATTATGTAGTGTCTTTAAGTTTGGTCGTTTTAATGTTTGGGCTGCATATTATGTAGTGTCTTTAAGTTTGGTCGTTTGCTTTTACGGACAATTGGAAGTTTTGGTCGTTTGCATTTACGAACATTTTGAAGTTGCACATTTCATTAGCAATTTATACCACTTTAAACAAAAGTACATCAGTTGCAAAACTAGGACATTTTATTACCACTTTCAACAAAAGTACATCAGTTGCAAATACACTAATACATACTAAGATAACATCACATATATAGCAAAACAAACCCAGCTAATAACCAAATACATTTTCAATTTTCTTGAATTGGCTTCAGATTCTCTCAATTTGCCTTCAAGTAACACGTTTGAATGACCCAGGTTCTGCACATCCACCTTTAACTTGTTCTTACCCCTAAGCAGTCCAGGTATGTTATCGACACACCTTTGACACCTTTCTTGATCGTACCATCCAATGAAACCATAGTTTGAGCCCTAGAATGCAAAAACCCATGATCGATTGAAATATGAAGAAAACCCTAATTTGAAGAGGGATGATATTACCTGGACTGGACAAGCATAAAAACGACGACAAGGTCACCACATGGTCCAACCTGCGGGCGCATGGGTGGAGTAAGATGTAATCACCGCATGGTCCAACCTGCGGGCGCATGGGTGAGGCTAAGTTATAATCACCACATGGTCCAACCTGCGGGCGCATGGGTGGGGTTCGTTATGCTCAAATAGACCTATCACTCATATGATCTAAGTGTACCCTTCCTTAGCTAACCATACCAATTGTAATTGTATGTAATCATTTTTGTAACATGTACCCACTGGGAGTCCCGTTTCTCAAGCGTATACCAACCCGGTCCCATTATTATAACTAGACGATCCCTTGTCATGAAAATAATTCATATTTCGATAATACACTTTTGTTTTGTAAAAACCGGTATATTTTGTATGATCCATTCACAAACCATTTGAGTTCCTCGAAATCCATTTGTAATATGATTTAGAAATATGAGTTTTCGTTCGTTCAAAAACTTTGTATATTCTTGCACAACGTGCTTTGTCTAAAAATATGCAGTCTTTGTTCATCGAAAACTTTGTATGTTTCTGAAAAACGTGCATGTCTTTCCACCCCGAAAACATTCATAAAAATGTAAAACCGTAAAAAGTGGGGTTATGAACTCACCTGAATATTCCTGTGCAAAGCTAGCTATATACGACTTCGTGATGTCGTTTCCAAGACTTGACTTGCTAGCGTGCGTTCTACAATATTTCTAACATGGAATATCTTATAAGTTTCTAAGTAATGCGGTAACTAATCTACATGTTACCGAGTTCTACCGAATCGTTGACGATATGTGGTTAACTTAATAAAAATGATTAAGTTATACTTTGTCGCCCGGAGAAGTCGTTGTGTATATAGGAATATTCGTACGAAAGTAATATATAATAAACTTGTATTATATATATTGCGTCTTGGATATACTTGCCATAATATACGTATACGTCGTTTCGGCGTTTGTAATAAATATAAAAAGTTATATTTATTTTGCGAAATTATCATCGAGTGTGTTTGAAGTTTGAAATAAATAGATAAACTATATCTACTATATAAAATAATTCGTGTCGTTTATAATTTCAAATAAATATATAAACTATATTTATTTTAGCAAAACAATCGTCGTGTCGTTTAATATTTGAAATAAATATAAACTATATTTATTTTGATGAAACGAATTCGTGCTACCGATGCTTGAAATAAATATATATACTATATTTATTTATAAAAGAATTCGAGTTTACGTTTGAAATAAATATATAAATTATATTTATTTTTATAAAAGGATTCGTCGAATTTTCGAAGTTCAAAACAACTATGTTTGTTGTTTTAAATAGTTTCCGAATCGTTGTTTTCGTTATATAATAAAACGCGTGTTGTTTTTACGGATTTTCTCGAAAAACGGGCAGAGTTTCCTCTGTTTTTGGACGGCCCTGACAACACAAGTTGTCGTTTTATTTTCAAAAACCAACAAGATTCAACAATATAATCTCAAGTTATAAAAACAAAGTAATACACGAAGCCGCAAACTTTATAATTAACGATTTTTATTATTCGGTTCGAGAGCTCGTTTATCACGTAACTAAAATTATAGAAATAACGAAATAAACGCGCCGTTAATTTTTACCAAGTCTTCATGTCGAAATGTCGACTGAGTTGACCGAGTCAAGTTGACTCAGTTTGACCGAGTCTTCCCGAATCATGAACCGCGAACCGCCGCTAACTTATGTTGACCAAGCCGAACCTGTTGACCCGAACCGCTGACTGCTGTCTTTTATTGACTGACCTTGACCGAGTTGACTCGGTTGAGTTGACCGAGTCAACCGAGTTACACCGAGTCGAACCGAGTTAAGCTGAAATACTCCGAGTCGAACCGAGTTGAGCCAAAATCGGATCCGCTTATCCCGAACCTGAACACCCGAGTCAAACATAAACCGAACCAAACTTTGAAGCATCTAATCTGAACCGAAACTTACCTGAATAACCTGAACTTGAACCAATCGGACCCGAAACCGGTGTACTTCACCGGATAAAGACAATGTCCGGCGGTCAATGGCACCGACCGCCGGTTCTCTCACTCTTCTCAGCTTTCTCTCTCTTCGTCTCCTTCTTTCTCTCTCCTTTCTCCCTCTCCGTCTCTCTGTTCTGTCGCCGCCGCACCACCACTACCGGACTGTGGTGGTGGTGGTCGTTTCTGTTGTTCGAAATAAAGGGGGGGGGGCGCTCATCGGAGGGGACCACCGGAACGGAGGCTCTGGTCGCCGGACATCAGCGAGGGAGAGAGAGGTTCGAGTGAGGTAAAAGAGAGTTGAAGATGGGTGGTCTGCATTTACTTGTTGGGTTGATTTGTGTGTGTAATGTATAGATCGAGTGAGAGAGAGAAACACAGACTTTAGTCTGTGTTTGTTTGTTTGTGTAAGGGTGATCGGGGCACTCGCGGGGAGTGGGTGCGGTGACCCAAGTCCCGGCTCGGGAACACCGGCGCCATCAAGGCGGGGACCGAAATCGGAGAGTTGGGTCGGGGCTTGTTCACCGATGAAGGAGAGGGGAAGATGGTGGGCCACCCTCATTTTCAACCAATCAACATTTTTCCTTTTTTTTGAATAAAAAAACAATTCCCCTAAGAGGGGAGTGTCGCCATCAAATTGGGGTGCGAGGGGAGTTTAAGAGGGGAGTTGACGTGGCATAACCTGATTAGGTGTTCGTAAGAGAGGGGACTCCCCTAAGAGGGGAGTGCCCCTCTCACCCTAAGTTATCGAGAGAGAGAGAGAGAGAGGGTAAGGTATGAGGGTGTTGTCTGCTTATGAAGTTTGGGGACCAATAGGAGGTTAGGTTTTATACTAATTTTTGTGGGTATTGACTAGTATTACTTCCTTAAGTCTTGTGTGTATAGATCTTGTATGGATTTTGTGTCTCAAATCTTTGAGGCAAAAATCTTATATAGAGATTTTGAGTAGATTTGCAGAGATTGTGTGAATCTTGTCTAGATTTAATATGTTAGGTGTAGATTTAGGCTTGTGGGTTTTGGGCTTGGGCCCAGGGCCCACAAGCCCATCTCATGTGTAAGTGGCCCGTAATTCCTACGAGACCCGTTGTCAAAATCCAAACTCCGTTGCCTAGTAAAATAATATTACAGAGTTAAAATGTGTAAAAATAATGTCGGTATCCGTCGTAGTCGCGTTCGTGCGTTGATAACGGTAATAATCGCGAAAAATTGTATCGTTGCCGTCTTTAATCCGTTCTTCGATCCGGTTTCGACTGTAGTCACCAAAATTTAATTACGAAGCTAAAATATATCGTAAAAATTTAATATTTGTCGGCGTTGTCAGTATTCTATTCGGTTTCAATCCGTTGCCGTTTGATGTTCCGCAGATTCCACGCGAATCTTCATATGCGTACTGCAAAGTCGGATAAACGTTCCTAGGCATTCCAAAGGCCTAATTAAGTTAATTTGTGCTGTAAACACTATTTGTTATCGCGTTAACCGCTTGTTAATTACGTAGTTAAGAGCCGTAAATCACCGGTTGTCACAAGCTAAAAGGTTATACACCAAAAACAACAAAATAACACCTGTCTAAAAGGACACATGTTCTGCTAAAAACCAAACACGTAAAACCACCATGTTAATGCAGCCCCTAGTATTGAACTAAACCACCTTACTGCTTTATAGAGCACGTGCTACAAAAAGAGATGCAACAATATGTTACTGTGGTTTTGTTATAAACCACTATGCAACATTGAAAGCTAATAGTACAACCTCTAATGCACCTAGATGTTACAAAATTAGAATATTTAATAAAATTATATTAACTTGAAATAAATTAAACTAGTCTTCGTCGGAATCGACCAAAAGGTGGGGTAAATATTGACTTGCTAGATGATTTATGATAACGTGTTTTAGTCTCCAATGCGTGTCTTCATCGATCAACACGCCCAACACCGTATCGTCTAGAGCGGGCTCGACCGGAGGATCCCGAATGTGCACCGGTGCAATCGCCTTTCCGTCGTCTTTCAAAATCATGTTGTGTAAAATAATACACGTGTACACAACACTCCTAATTTTTCTAACGGTTCTTGCTCGCATCGGCCGACTCAATACACCCCATTTCCCCTTCAAAACCCCAAAATCCCGTTCGACGTCTTTTCTTGCCGCCTCATGTTGCCTCTTGAATTTCTTTTCGTCTACTTCGTGAGGGTAAGGGATCGACTTCACAAACACGGATCACGGAGGGTAGATTCCATCTGCGAGCAAATAACCACGTTTGTATAAATGGCTGATAACGTAAAATGGACATTTTGGCGCGGTTCCATTACGTTCCATTAAAAATAACGGAGATTGTTGTAGCACATTGATATCGTTTTGTGAACCCCGTGGACCGCAAAAAGCACGCCAGAACCATAAGTCTTGAGATGCAACCGCTTCGAGCATAACAGTCGGGTATCGGTGATCTCCTCGCATATATTGGCCTCGATACTCTGTCGGACAAAATCGCCAAACGAAATGGGTGCAATCAAGGCTACCGAACATACCTGGAAGGTGATGTTTTTCCTCATGAGCTTCGTATAAAAGTGCCATGTCGTGGCTTGTCAGTCTACATAAGAACTCGGGAGCGTATATTTTGCAAACCGTGTCGCAAAAATATTCTAGGCACTCGCGGGAAGTTCTTGCCGCCATATGAAAGTACTCGTCGTTCTCGTCTGGAGTGTTACCAGTTGCGAGCTGTTTAATAGCCGATGTCACCTTTTGCAATGGCGTAAAGCCCTTCCTACCTCGCGCATCGAGGGCCTCTTGAAACCACGAGTCGTTCTCTTCCACGGCGACCACAATTTTTAGAAACAAACGTTTCAACATACGGAACCTATGCCGAAAAATATCTTCGTTGTACTTTGGGTCTTCGACAAAATAATCCACCATGAGTGTCTCATGCCCCACCTCACGTTGACGTTCAATATATCTCCTTTGGTTAGATGTGCCCGTGTCTTGAAGTTCGGCTTCTTCGATTAGATTTTGGAAAAAAGAAATCCTACTATCTGATGAATCGTCGCTACTCATGGGTGGGAACCATAACGGGAGTTCATCCGGCATTTTGTTTTGTAAATGTTTGGGAAGAATTGGTGGTATTTTTTGGTTTGGTTGGGGTATAAATTTGAAGGTATTTGGGTATGGTTTGGTATTTATAGTTTATTTTTTAAAGAATTTTTTTTTTATTTTAAACGGCTTTATAGCCGTTACCTCGTTCAACGGTAATTTTTTTGGCTTTTCCCGAGCGGCGTTTGGTCCCCGAGCGAGATTGAAACCGAGCGGCAAAGGGGGGTCGGCGGCGGTGTTCCCGCGCGGCAAACCACTTTGCCAATCCTCTTTGCCGCACCACTCCGTATCCCCTAAGGGTGTAAGGGGTGGTCATCTCATGGGGAGTGATAAACTCTCTACCCAGCCAATCACCTCATGCCATGTCAACCTCCCTCGTGCACTCAAACATAATGGTGGTCCCCTTGTGAGGAGTCCATTTTTCTATCTTTTTTATTTCTACAAATTATGCAATAATAATTAAAATATATTTTAAACAAAATAAGAATACATTAATTAAAAAAAGACATTACATTAAATTAAACTTAATAAAATTACTACTCTTCGGCTTGCTCGATGAGAGGCTTTTTTTTAACTAAAGCTACTATCGCTTGAGGATAAATCATCGTCCCTAATGTCGAATTGAATAAACAACGGTATGTCATCCGTCATTTTGAAAAATAGGGGTATGAGATAAGTTTTGGATTATGAGAGAAATGGTTTGATTGAGATTAGTTTTGGATCGTGAGAGAAATGATGTGTTTAAATAAAGAAAATTGTGATTTTATTTTTTATAAAATACAACGGCTAGCCGTTTGAACTCCAACAGTCATAACCTAAACATCAAATTCAAGCGGTGACTAGTCACCGAAATCTTACACTCACTGCGATGAAGTGGGTTCAGCGGCGATGTGCCCGCACAACAACCACACTCACAGATCCCACTTGCCGCACCCACCCCGTTCACCCTGATTTTTAGAAAAGTTACTAAAAGATCATATAATGCATTTAAGGAAAGTTGAAGCCCAAATTTCACAACTTCTCCCGTACACTCTCGTTACATAGAACCACAATCTATTATATATAATAAATGAAAGTTATTTGGGCCACGTGTCACTTGATTAGGGCATCCTCAGTTCTCTTTTCCCGCCCAACAGTGCCATCCCCTTTTCCTTATATAACCTCTCTTCTCACTTCTGATCTTTCTTTACAAACGCCTAGGGTTCTTTCTCTCTCTATATTCAGGCGATTCAAATTCAAATTTCACAAACCTTAATCTTCTTCCAGACGCCACCATAAAATCATCTTTTGTTCATCGATTACTTCATCAAAAGGTTTGTTCTTCTTTTTTTTAGTTGAAATAGTTTCATGATTTCCTGTTATTTATACTAATCCTTTGTGTTTTGTGTCTTTTCATGTAACCATTGTTAGGGTTTCGTTCGAGAGTTAGATCAAGAGATGTGTCGCCAGCTAATGGTTCTCCATAATCATGGTATGTGTTTTTGTTTTTTATTTTTACTTAAGTTTTGTTATTTGAGTTGTTACTAAATGATTATTTTCAATGATCTGTTGCAGATGATAATGATGATGATTGTTCTACTATCCTTTCCAGTATCATTGTTCCAACATCGTTTAAAGTATGTGTTTTTTGCTACTCCGATTTCCAAATTTTGAGTTTTTAATTATCAAGTGATATACTCTAATTGTCGCTTTATATTTCAGTCTAATCACATTTGTTTGAAATTCATACAATATGTTGCGGGTTATTATAGGTTTGTAATCAAAGAAGTTTAAAGTTTAATTAAACACAAAGAAAGATTATTAAATTTACAGTTAAAATAATTTTTTCTTATGAGTAAATGATGATTATAATTGACTTGTGCAGCAGATGATGATGACTTGTCCAAGAAAGGATCTGCTACTGTTGTAATATACTAGAGCAATGGTCTTTCCTGCCTTTTTTGTATTAAAAGAAGCATAAAGTTTGGTTTAAACCACAGTTCTTTATAAACAAAGTTAAGGATTAAGTATATGAGGACAGGGCTCTTCTTCACCAGCTGAAGAAGTGTTTTCATGTACTGCATCTTGGTCTGTTCACTAGAGATCAGCTTTCTATAAATCCTGATGTTAATGCATTGAGTCCTTCCATGGAGTTCATGTCGATTGTTGGAGATATACAATGATTGACTTTATGTACCTAGAGTTTGATTAACCAAAGGAAAACGACTGTTTAGTATCAGCAGTGGTTCGGCATCTACAACGGATTTAAATTTAGTATTTAATTATCAGTGGTTCTTATGTAACTTTAGTATTTAATTATCAGAGTTTCTTATGAGGTGTTTATATGTAACAGTATTTATCACAACTCGTTATTTGTTTGATCTGTATTATAAATACAACAGTTGTTTGATTTTTATACTATTAAATAAAAATGTAGTACACTTGGATGTTAAATAAGTTCCTCATTATGATTATTTGGATATAATGTTTTTGAAATTCGTCTTTTTTTTTTACAAAGAGATGTTTATGGGCAAACCTCTATTTATCGTCAAACATTTGTTTAACAGGAAATATGTTTTTATGTTCAAACATATGTTTAAGGTCGTTTATTGGCAAACCTCTATTTATCATCAAACATTTCTTGGACAGGAAATATGTTTTTATGTTCAAACATCTATTTAAGGTCAAATATCTGTTTATCTCCAAACAACTGATATTGAAGGTGAAATATTTGTTTAAGGTCAAAGATATTTAAAATAGTAAAAAATGATAGTTTTCATTAATCCTTAAAAGTCTGTTGGAACCACTGTTTTGGTTCAAACATCTGATTGTTAAAGTCTGTTGGAACCACTGTTTTGGTTCAAACATCTGATTGTTAAAGTCTGTTGGAACCACTGTTTTGGTTCAAACTTCTGATTGTTAAATGTTATCCACTGCTGAGAGACAACCTCCGTTTCTTTATGCTGAGAGACAACCTCCGTTTCCACTGATCGGAAAAAATAGCCACTGGTCACTTTTACATTTTTTACATCCACTGATATGGACCATCAGCGGTTTCCCTAAAAATAGTAACTGCTCACATTTTTATTATTGATGTTAATTATATATATATATGGAACCCATTAAGTGGAAGTTACTGTTCAAATCAATATCATCCGTTCGATTATGCTGAGATTAAATCTGGGCCGTATAAACTCTTAAATTTAACCGCTGTTGAGCAGTTTTGAGCAGTTCTGAGCAGCACCATCCCACGTTTGAGCAGTTTTTGAGCAGTTCTGAGCAGCACCATCCCACGTTTGAACAGTTTTTCTGTCCATGTTCCTACATAACTGAACCGAACAGCAGCATCCCACGTTTGAGCAGTTTTTCTGCCAATGTTTTTGGCAGTTCAGCACCTAAAAAAATGGGTAGTGGTGGATTTAACTGCTAAGTTCCTAAAAAAAGGGGTAGTGGTGGTACCTGCTGCAGTTGTGTTCTATATAAAAAGAACTTGAGAAGCAGTCTTCATCGTGTTCACTCATTTTTTGTCTGAAATATTCACAGCATGAATCACTCACCACCAAAGCCATCAGTTATGCCCAAAGACCAGCATGCTGGACACTGTAACATGCAAATGAAGCAGGTTAACACATTTATTTCCATTGGCTATTGTTTCTTTTTAAATACTAAATTTTAGTAAACTGCAGAAGCTTCGAAATGGTTCTGAAATAATCAAAAGCGACCAGTTCAGATCAGACAAGGTTCTTTTTATTCCATTTTAATCTGCGATTAATACGTACCATACTTTCTGAATTCGTATTCTTCTTTGTGTAGGCACCAGCTGGAGTCGAAGAGGCACAATATGGCGAAACGCCTAACCTGCAAGTGAAGGTTAAATTTATTATATCTACAAACATTTATGCAATAATGGCTAAACCCCTCAATTTAGTGAAGTTTGTGCAAAGGTATGTTATAGCAAATCACAGAAAGCAAGTAATGCAACTTTATGAAACTTAGCATTATGTTCGAACCTGTGGCCCAACTCCTACCCAAATATGACTTTTATTTAATAAAGTTATTTTATTTGAAAAGGTTTATTTTTTAAACACTTTGTTTAATATGCAGAAATCAATCAACAGTGTGGAGCCAATATCCTCAGGCCGTGATTTCTGACCCTACACATCAAAACTTCATGAAATAAGTGAAGAAGTGATATGTTGTTTGGGCATACTTAAACATGTTACACATACTTATGAATACGGTATTCTTATATTTTTATTTCTTATATATTCACTTAATATTGAATCTATGTCTTATATTCACGTAATATCGAATTTGTTTTCATAAATTATCGTAATCGAAGTTGAATAAACCTTTTGTAGCAAAAAAATCTTACTTTTAATTAGGATAAAGGCGAGAGGGCTATGATTAACCGCTATATTGAGTACTTTAAATATAACTTGTGTGCCATATTAGAATCTTTACATTCATGTCCCCAAATCATACAAGGTACTAACACTTCTTTTGTTTATTATGTGTAACGTTTTTTAGATACATTGGAAGAATTACACGGCTTTGAAGCTCTGTAGGATTCTCTACCTATTCTCTTTCAAGTTTTAAGGTACTATATTCCTTTTTTATTCTTTTTTGTTTTGTTTATAAAAAAATCATAATTCTGGAAAGCTCAATAGTTGTCTTAAATAATCTCTATTTGTTAAACATGTTTATGAAAAATCTTACTTTGTTAAATAATACTACACCACAAGACTCTAATCAGAAAATGAATTTTCATTTCAATTTTAAAATTGTTTTCGGTTCAATCCAACCTTTTAGACCTGTAAACAAATTACAAATCAAATTATAAATAAATAATAGATGAAAGGTTTATACCTTGCTCGATAGACCAATCCTTTTACAGAGTCAAATCCAGCACATTCGCTTATCCCCTAAATATAAAAAAAATACTTCCATCAAATAAAGTAGAATAGTTTAAATAAAGATCTAAAAACAAAAGTAACAATGTTTGTTTTTAAATATTGATATCTTTATTATTTGTTTTTTTTTTTTTTGAAAACCATAAATGCACACGTCACAATAAACACAAGTGCAAACATATAAGCACACTTAAAACACATACCCTACCATAAGATTCCAGTGAACTTGCTCTATCCCAATCCCTTTACAAGCCCAATCAGTTATCAATAGCGAAAGTCCACTAAGAGATAATTTTATGCACCAAGAAACTAAAAATAAATTAAATTCTAAAAACTAAGAGATAATTTTATGCACCAAGAAACTAAAAATAAATTAAATTCTAAAAAGAATACAGTAGAGCAAGTACCTTAAAGTTCATAGCCAAATTCAATGTTTGATCTAACAGGTACTTCAAAGTCATATTACATAGGCAAAAGAATCTCATATTAAACTTGTAAGATATTATTGTCTACACATGAACTGAGAAAATAAATACATAATATTAAAAGACCTTGTAATAAAATAGCAAATAAATACTTTAAAATAAAACTCACTCATTGCAAGACATTCATCAACAACTAATTACTAATCATAAGATCAAACAGTTGCTTCAACTTCTTCAAGATATGATAAAAATCATCACAAAAATGAAGTCTAAATCTGTAGATTCTAGGCTAATCTTAGTATCTATATAAAACACCAACAATTTATACACTATAAGATCCAAAATTACTCATCTTTATCAACAAGAATATGAGAAATTGTGTATCAAACTCTCAGAAATCCAATACTAGAAACTATAAATGATTACCATTATTATTTTTGTAGATAACACTTATCATCAAAACGTACTGACGAGGTATATCGAAGATCAAACCTTTATCGGACACGAACAAAGAAAGAATCTGATCGGACTAGATGAACAATATTACCTTTTGATCTGATAGAAATGTCTGAAAATGGGATGATCTGGACTGAAGTATCTAGGATATCCAGCCATGATCGGACAAGAACAAAGAACGAACCGGATCTGATTAGATGAGCAATCTTACTTTCATCGATAGAGAAAGGGGAAAAGGGAAAGGGGGCAGAAGTAGAAGACGTGCAAGTGTGTGTTAGGATTATGTTTTAGAAGTGGTTATATGTGATCCATTTGTTAGTTTGGGTGGTCCATGTACCATCCGAACATTTCTTGACCCATTTTTATATATGATGTTTTGGTTTTTTTGTTTAATAAATTAAAAGCAAACATATTGTGAATATTGATATTTTAATAATAAGCGCTTAGTTTTTATTTCAAAAATTATATTTTATTGTTTTTTAAATGAGTAACGTTTATATATAAACATGAAAGAGTAATATTTCTTATGGTTCTGCTTGCATCTATATTTTACATTTATTCTTTATAACAATGATTAAAATTATGATTCGTTTTTATACAACATTTCACACATTTGAAACGGTTCGCGTCGAAACGGTACTGGACGACACGGTACTGATCGTAACGGTACAGGTCGAAATTGTTCGATTCGAAACGGTATTTGTCGAACTATTACGGGTTGGAACGGTTCTCGTCAAAACGCTTTCGCAGTGAAACAGTTCGATTCAGTACGGTACGTTCGGACCGGTACGAATCGTAATGGTTCACTTCGAAACGGTACGCGTCGAAATATCTTACACACATTGACCCATTTCTTTAATGTTGTCGATCCGCTTTGACCCGAAAATAACAAGATGAATTTCAAGTGACCCATTATGACCCATTTACTTAAAATATCTTACCCAAAACAACGCATATAATATTAAACGTAACCCAAACTGACCCACTTGGAAGGCTTTGGGTCAAGATTGCCCCTTCTAATATTTATTTTCATACATAGCGGTATAACATCTTCTTTTTTCTGAGTCTTAACATTGTTTCTTTTTAGGGTTTTACAATTCATGCAAGGATACCTAATTTGATTTACATTTTCAAGAACCGTTTGGAAGAGGGATGTGTGTATATGATTGATAACTTTTTTGTTCATCCCTATGATATGTTGTGCCGTCCTTTGCGTCGTTGTAAGTATCTTGAATTTTCACGGTGGACGAGAGTCTCTGCTTCGTCTATTGAACCGTGGTTGTTTAAACGCTATGTTTTTTACTTGGCTCCATTTGAGGATCTAACCAAACGCATAAATGATGATCACTCTCTGACAGGTTTTAGCGACGTCCCTACCATTTATTTTTATCTAGATCATTATGTGTAACTTTCTTTTAAATGTAGATGTTTTTGGTGCACTACCGTTCGATGGTTGTAATATTTTCAAATAGGAGATGGAAAAGAGGAAAAAGGAGAAGCAAACTGAAACACCATCAATATACATTGTCTTTGTTTGTTACCTTAGCGTAACCCGTCCAACGGACGGGTATTAAACTAGTTAGTAATAGATTGAAATTATTAAATGAAAACTAGAATTGCAATCAAATTACCATTTTACCTGATCTTTACATTCCAATGACATAAGAGTTCCACCAAAATTATTTTCATGATAAAATTTAAAGTTAAATTAAAAAATAAAAAATAATCTTGATGACTATTTGTTCCAAATCAAATCAGTAATTAATGTTGATTTCTTGATCTTTGGACATTTGATTAAGCAAATTTTGAATTTCAAATTGACGGTTATTATATCTTGATTAAAGTTTAAATAAAATTTAAAAAAGTCATGATGACATTTGTTTTCAAATCAAGTCAGTAGTTATTGATAATATCAGTAATTTTGAAATTCAAAATATTCAAAATGGTAATTTAAAATTTTCGTTCTCTATTTTTTTTTTCTTACTTTGCATATCATTTCTAATATTTAATTACTTTAATAAAGCAGCATATAAGAATATACACTACTTACGTTTGAAATTAAATCTGAAATTTATGACGTACAACAACAGTGGATAACTACAACAGTGGTTCAGCATCAACTTTAGTTTTTCTATTGTTTATTTGTTTATGTTAGCAATGTTTATATGTAACAGTGTTTTCCGCATCAATGTTGTAAAGACTGATAGGTTGTTACATGTCATCACCTCAGTGTTTTATATGTGACCATTTTTATGGCATTAGTGTTTATATTTAATTTATATTTAACAGTGTTTAGGACTGTTGTTTATACGTAACTCTATTTATCACATCAATTCAGTGGTTTGATCTGTACTATTAATTGAACAGTTGTTTCATCTTTATACTAATAAAATTCATATACACTTTGATTAATAGTAAGCTCCTCATCTTGATTGTTTGGGTATAGTATTACAATCAAATTATGAAATGAAAACTAGAATTACAATCAACTTACCATTGTACCTAATCTTTACATTCCAATTACCTACAAGAGTTCCACCAACATTATTTTCATGATAAAATTTAAATTTAAAATAAAAAATAAAAAAATTTCTTGATGACTATTTGTTTCAAATCAAATCAGTAATTAATGCTGATTTCTTGAGCTTTGGACATTTGATTAAGCAAATTTTGAATTTCAAATTGACGGTTATTATATCTTGATTAAAGTTAAAATAAAATTTAAAAAACTCATTATGGCATTTGCTTTCAAATCAAGTCAGTAGTTACTGATAATGTCAGTAATTTTGAAATTTAAAATTTGCAAAATGGTAATTTAAAATTTTGGTTCTCTCTCTCTTTTTTTTTCTACTTTGCATGTCCTTTCTAATATTTAATTACTTTGCATACCTTTGAAATTAAATCTGAAATTTATGACGTCCAACAACAGTGTCAAACTACAATAGTGGTTCAGCATCAACGTTTGTTTATTTGTTTATGTTAACAGTGTTTATATGCTACAGGAGTTCCGCATCAATTTTTTATAGACTGTTAGGTTGTTAGATGTCATCACCTCAGTATTTTATATGTAACCATTTTTATGGCATCAGTGTTTATATGTAACAGTGTTTCGGAACAGTTGTTTTTACTATGTAACAGTGTTTCGGAACAGTCCTCACTCCAGTGGTTTGATCTGTACTATTAATTGAACAGTTGTTTCATGTTTATACTAATAACATTCCTATACACTTTGATGTAACAGTATTTATCACATCATTTCAAATTGATGGTTATTATTTCTTAATTAAATTTAAAATAAAATATAGAAAAGTCATTATGACAATTGCTTTGAAATCAAGTCAGTAATTTTGAAATGATAAATATACAAAATGGTAATTTAAAATTGACGTTCTTTCTCTTTTTTTTTTCTATTTTGCATATCATTTCTAATATTTTATTATTTTAATAAAGCAGCATATAGGGATATACACTCCCTACCTTTGAAATTACATTTGCCACTGCATTCAGTTAAAATTTTTATTGGATAATCGGTAACCTTGAATTCCAACCTTGATATTTTTTTTAAGAACATCCATGCTTATTGTATTATTAGCATATTACGTTTAGCAATACTTATTATTTACAAGATTCTTTTTTTTTTATGTACAGTCTTCAAATGGAGGTTGCAAAGGTTACCATGCTTAACGATCTTAATACATTCTCAAACAACTATTCGATTAGAGTTAAGATTGTTAGCATTTCGAAGAAGATGATGAATGATAACAAAAATGAAATATATCATCTTGATATGATCTTCATGGATTGGATGGTACCGTATATAGTTGTCTTATCATTTTTTTGGACATATGAATATCCAAATTAGTATAACACCTTTTTTATTTAATCGGATGTTTCATATTCTTAGGGAACTATGATACAAGCCAGCTGTTTGCATAAAATGCTTGGAAAATTCAAAGACTTCCTTCAGTTGGATGAATGTCTTCTTATCACCAAACATTCTCTTGCTACTAATAAGTCCTCTGCTAAGTATACCAAGAGAAATGACAAAATATCACTTTATTTCTATACTTCTGTTGAGAAATGCTTTGACTGGTCTGGACCGAAATACCGTTTTAATTTCGTTAACCTCAAGGATGTTGTTAAAAATAAAATTGAAGTAAATACAGTTATTGGTATGTAAATCACTACATGATATATATCTATTGTTTTGTCTTATTGTTTTTTTTTTATTGTTATCACTTCTTAATGCTGTTTTCTTTTAACAATATATTTTTGTTTATAGATTGGATTGGTTATGTGGATGTATGTTTCAATCTAGAGGATACGTCAAAGAAGGATGGGAGCAAGGGCAAGAGACTTAATCTTAGACTTGAAGATCTTGAGTGCGTTCTTTTTATTAAGTTGTTGCATTTTGACGTTTAAAGCATTATAAGGTTGCTTGATGTTATTATGTTTTATGTTAATATTTTTAGAGGCCAAAAGTGTCCGGTTACTTTGTGGGATGGTTTTGCTATTGACATGTTTGCTTACATGAATGATAAGAAAAGAGAGAAATATGTTGTTATCCTTTGTCATTTTGGTATGGTCAACCTTTACAAAGGTACAATTTAAACTTAATTAGTTTAATTTTTTTTATCTTTAGTAATTTAAACGTTGTATTTATTTATATATTTTAAAGTATTTATATTGATCTACATTTGTTTTTATTTTTAAATTCAGGCAAGCGTGGAGTTGCAAATGGGTTTGAGCTGAGCAGACTTTTTATTGACACTGACATTGAAGAGATTTCCTCTTTTAGGAAGAGGTATAGTTAGTAATATGCATATAAACATTGAATATTATTATTTTGTACTTACATTTAATTTTTACGTTTTAATTTGATCGCATGAATCTGTTTAGGTATGTAGAGAAAATTTCAACTTCATCTTCATCAAATGAGCATGTTGGTTCAAATGTTATCTCAAGTGTTGAAGATAAGTTTCTTAGTAACCCTGATTTCATGCTTATTGGTTTCCTTGGAACGATATCAACGGTGTGTATTTTCTTATAAGTACTCTACATGCTGAGTTTTTTTATACTCTTTTCTAAGTGTTATTATTTTTGTTTGATATTGATAGACAAAGAAGGTTTTGATTCTTGCCACAATCACAGCTATATGCACTGATAAACTTTGGTATTACAATGGTTGTAACCATTGTAAGTCGGGTGTGGAGGAAAGATCTGTAACGAAAGAAAATGCGGATGGTTCATTTGATGTTGATCATGCAAAATCGTTGGTTTGTACAAATGATAAATGTGGAGGAGTCGACATCTATTCTATTCCGCGGTTTGAGATTACAGTTTTTTATTTCCTTATACTAAATACTAATATGAACGGTTCATGTTAGTAATACTAATGTTTTCATTTGTTTTTAACTTTGATAGGTTCAAGATACCTATTAGGGTGCAAGACTCTTCCGGTACTGTGTCTTTGACACTGTTTGATTTCGAAGCTTACAAGATTCTTAACAAATCTGCAAAAGAGTTACTTACAATCCAAGATCAGGTAACAAATACATGCATTCAGTTGTTTGGCCATGTAGTTAATATAACTTAAAATTAATTTTTATAAAATTCTATGTTCTCACTTATGGAATCATTCTGCTTATTGTAATTTATATTAATTTTGATAAAATCATAGGTTGTTAATTCTGGAGACATACCGAACCCATATCCTGAGATCTTTGACACATTGATTGGAAAGAGGTATGCTTTCATCATAAGTGTTAAAGACTATAACATTGAGCATCAGGTTGAAAACTATGGTATTTCAATGGCCACTAACGATGATGAGATCCTTGCTGCGCTTTCCGCCAAATTCACTCTTAACCAGGTTTAAATCTTCATTATGTGAATCTTTTAATTTTATAGTTATATCTTTTTGAAATAGATTTATACCATTGTGTGTATTTTATGTTATTGTGTATTATGTACTTAAAGCATGAGCAGTCCGAATCGTTGGATGTTCCAGATTCCTGCAGTTTGTCTACTCCTGTTGACCTTATGAAGGTAATATGAGAATTTGTTTATTTGTACTAAATTTTTTGAAACGTTAGTACTTATTGTCTTTTTATATCAGGATGAGATGTCATGCTGTGGTGACAATGTTACCCCTTTATCCCAACCACTGGTAGGCACTAAGAATCCCTCTTCATATGAAACAAAACGTAAAATTCTTGAAGTGTTCGATGTGGATGATGCATTAGGTTGCTCCTCGACAAAGCGCCGCATCAGTGATGAACTGTGTCAGGATGAAGATGCTGGTGTTTCGACGCTTTTGATTCCAAAGATTGAAAAATAGTTTTTTCAGTATTTTAAGATACATTTACGTGTTGATTTCATATGCTGTTGCCATGTTGAACTTATGGTTTTCGTTTTGTTGCTTTTGGGTGTTTGGTGGGTTATGTTTTGGACTCATTGTGTGGTTTTGAATTCCTGAAAACTTATCTGCTTATTATACTGTTATGTTCTAATATTATAATGACTATGATCTTTCTTTGCATATTATTATTATCTATATTGTTAAATAAATATTGAGATGTCAAAGAATTCACGTTCATCTTCTACGGCAGCTAATTCATCTCAACGAAATTTACATAGTAAGTGAAATTATAACTTCTTAACTCATGTATCAGTTGTTAAGTAGCATCACTTAATCCTTATCTCATGTATCAGTTGTTAAGTAGCATCACTTAATCCTTAATCACGATTCTCTATCCATTGACTACTACATCAGCAGTTGTTAACCATTAGTAGTTCACTATCAGTTGTTAAGTACCCTTAGTGTTTTAATCACTAGCAGTGCTTACAAGTTTTTCATCAGCTGTTTCACTTAACAGTAGTTTCACATAACAGTAGTTTCGCTTAACAGTAGTTTCACTTAACAGTATTTTGCTTTATTCATTTTAAATTCATGTTAAATTCATTATTACAATTAAAGCCAACATAAATGCACACTTGCATTATGTTAAACATACATAACGGACACAAAACGTCATACCTAGAAACATAGAAGGATATCCAACTTGGTAGACTTGACATAACTTACAGACTCGAAAACAAAAGATTGTAACATACAACGAGTTTTCAAATTTCTTTATAATGAAAACTCAAGGAGTGAATGGTGCACTTCGGAATGTAGCTGATAACCCCCTTTTTGGTGTAGCTCTTCGATTTTCCTTGAAATTCCCAAGCTTGGTATTTTCATATCTGCCACTGGGGTTATATTCATTCATATGCACCAAACAGCTTATGTTTTAGCAATTGATCGTTCTGATCAATCACTTCCTTATGTGCATCGCACTAACTTCTAGGAGGTTGTCAAGTATTCTCGCCAATGTTTTCGTAGTTGGTGTTTTGCGTATCTTTACATCCGCAGCCATTCTGTACAATAAAAATATCCATAGTAAGACGGCTGATACAGTACTTTCATAATGCATATAAGTATACATATATGATGAACCCAAGATGAGGAACCCAAAACACAGTTGATCTGAAATGAAGAAAACACATTCAAATGACCAATACGATAAACCCAAAACATATAGTCTTTAACCAACTTTATATGAGAATCAAAACAACAACCATACCCAAATTTCAACATGAACAGCAGAGACTTAAGAAACTCAGATTTCAACATTAACAGCAGATACTTAAGAAACTTGTCCCTGTTTTAATCGATTGTATATTTTAAACATTTCAAACAAACTATAACACAAAAACAATCTTAGATTAACGCCAAAAACCAAAAAACCAGTATTAATAAACAGATAAAACCAAAAACATCACAAACAAACCTTTATAATAACCAAAACCCAAACCTCTGTTTTGATACCCGAGCCAAAAACCCACAATAATCAAACAATATTTCCCACAATAATCAAACAATATTTTCACACAAAAGCTGTTACTTTCATACAGTGGTGAAAATGAGATATCATCAAACATCAACTTACATAGGGTTACACAAGCATCTAACAAGAACAGAGGGTAAACCATAGTGTCGATCATGTTTTAGGTATGTGATTTTACTTTGGATTGTTATAACAACAAATGGTTGGTGAGGAGATTCAATGAAGATGAAGATGATGATTGGTGTTCGGAGTAGAGATTTTCAGATATTTTTGAGAAGTGTGATCGGTCTTTAGGGTAATTAAAGGATATTTCACAATTGTCAAACAGTCAACACAGGGAAGTGTGAGGGAGGGACTCAAACTGTTATGAATTTATAAGATCAAGGGCTCAAAAAACCAAAAAATGAATTTAGGGGCTCAAGTTGCATTTTTCTCTAAACATAAATATTACTTTTTTTCAACATATTTTATAAGTTTTGGGGTGATATCAGCAGATGTTAACCACTGCTCTTCCTTAACACTTAATCCTTAATCCCTGCTTCTGTATCTACTGTTTACTGCAGCAGCAGTTGTTAAAAATATGTAGTTCACTATTATTGGTTAAGTACCATCAGTGTTTTAATCACTAGCAGTGCTTAAAAGTTTTCCATCAGCTGTTTGACTTAACTGTAGTTTGCGTTATTAATTCTAAATTCATGGCTTCAAATTATTTTTCTTGGTAAACGAGTTATAGAAGCTCAAGTTATATCTGGTAGGAACATTGGCACGAGAGTTTTTATTCTAAGGATTAATATGATCCCGTTTGACAAAAAAATACCTTTTCAATTTCAACAAAGACAATTTCCTTTATCAGTTTGTTTTGCTATGACAATTAACAAGTGTCAAGGACAAACGTTATCAACGGTTGGTCTTTATTTGAAAGATCCTGTCTTCACTCATGGTCAGTTGTATGTTGCATTATCAAGGGTCAAGACCAGAGAAGGTGTTAAAATACTAATATTCGACGCTGTTGGAAAACCAACAAATAAGCAATGTTGTTTACAAAGAAGTTTTTACTAGGTTGTAATCATTGTGAGCAATGTTAAAACCCTGTTTGACCGAAGTCAAGCTACTTATGTTAAAAGCTAATTATAATAGATAAAACACTGTTTGCGGAATGTTAAAACGCTGTTTGACCAAAGTCTGTTTGACCAAAGTCAAACTACTTTTGTTAAAAGCACAACCGTCAGTATTTCTTCATCATCATTACACATCAAACATCTATCATCTCTTCTTTCAAAAATCACTTATCCCCAGTCATTTTCTAGGGTTTCAATTTTCTTTTCCTCCATCTTCTACACTTCAATCACCTGAGGTTTTATTATTTTTTCTTCAGCAACTGGTATGTACATTCCTATTGATGAACTTTATATTGTTTAGTCTATGTTAATTTAAATCCTATCTTGCTACTAATACGATTTTAAATGTTTATTGCTATACATTCAAGAAGGGTTTACTTATGTGTTTGAATTATCTGTTGAGAACATGTTAAAATAATTATTATTTGCAGAAAATTTTTAACTCATACTTTGTTTCTATTAGAAAACTCATCATGACAATTGCTTTCAAATCAGATCAGCAAACTACTGCCCATAGCCAAGAAAGTATAACTTAGCAGATATTTCCTTTGGCAAACATATACCATAGCAGTGGTTTTGAAATTGCCGGTAATTTCAAATTCAAAATGCCTTGGGATATATACTTTGCAATTAATGCACGTTAAGCAATCACTTCTGTCTTATGCTAAATGCGTCTTATAGGTAAATGAATAGGTTAATTGTAATTATAATAACGTGTTTAATTTTATATTTTTCCCGTGTAAATGCATTAAAAGCCTAATAAGTGTTGCATGATATTCTTTCGTCTGACGATGTATTTAGTCATAGCCTTCTTCATTGGGTATATAAAATAGATTTCGCAGAGGTTTTGATCATTACCATTTTCATCTATCTACTCAATCATCTTCAAAAATTTTGTTGACGAGATTTTCACAAGGCTCTTTGCAGGATGGAAAAATTTGGGTTTCAAGTGATTGTTGACGAGATTTTCACAAGGCTTTCTGCAGAAGATATTTTCCGTTTCAAGTGTCTTTCCAAGAATTTTTATAGGGAATTGTCAAGTCATGCATTTCAGATGATGCATGCTCTCCGAAGTGGAGATTCAGTACAAAAGAAACTATTATCCTTTAAAGACACGTCAATTGTCATTGACAACGTAGTTGGTGGTAAGTTGGATGTTGTTAGTAGTAAAACCTTAAGTTTTCCTAACAATGTCCACTCTAGCTTCTTACGTATTCTATCTTCATTTAATGGGTTGTTGTTAGTTTCCAATGAAGGGATTTGCTGTCAGTTGATTCTTTGGAATCCAACTATCAGGCAGTATAAGGTTTTGTGTGATGACTACTTTAATTATAATCATCATCGAAACTCTGATACCGGTGGAATTTATTTTGATCAGTTCAATGATCTCAAAGTGCTGAACATCAGATGTTACCGTAATGTAACTGCTGCTCGTGTTTACTCACGACGTCGTGAGTCATGGACAACAATAAATTTCAGTATCGTAAACAATTATAGTTCAAGTCGTTATTCATGGTCTACAGGAGTTTATGCTGATAAAACCATATATTTTATGGTTTCAAATTATTGGTATCCACTAGGTGAGAGGAACATCGTTTGTTTTGATGTTGTTAGTGAGACTTTCAGAATGCTTCACTTTCCTGAGAGTATTGTAGTCAATCCTTGCCAAGGGCATTTTTTGACCATTGCAAAGAGGTTGCATTTGATTGTTATTGGAAAGTCTGCTGAGCTAACTGCTGATTTGCTCAGATATGAAGAAGAAGGCTGGAAGAAGATGTTTGTTTTCAATAATCCTCGTGTAGTTGGTTACGTAGATGCACGCCGAAGTACTAATATAATTGAAGACAACAAGTGGTTGATAACAAGCTTCTGGGGGGATATGATTGAAGTTGATCTCACCAACGAACTTCTGAAATACCTCCAACATGTTGACAACTACAATGGTCCGAAAGGAGCTTTACTTATCGAAACTACTGTTTCACCAATAGATTAGGAATTAGGATCCTGTATTTTATTGAATGCTATTATCTATTTTGACAATTGTATCTTTTATATAATTAGTTGTGTTAAAATTATTAATAATGTTTGTTATTAAAATTAAGTAAATGAATATCGATGTTTGAGAGTGTAAATTCTTGTAATATTGGCAAAGGTCGGTTTAAATGATCAAAGCTTTGTTATTGAGAACAGGTGTTTCAAAATTAAACAGTGGTTGATACATCTGTTGACATGGGTCAACATATGGATGAACTTTGTATGCTGTTTAACACTTGTACTTTTTATAAATATTTAGGTTTGAGAGTGTAAAAGCTTGTAATATTGGCAAATGTATGTTTAAATCATCAAAGCTCTGTTATTGGGAACAAATGTTTGAAAATAAAACAGTGGTTGATAAATCTGTTGACTTTGGTCAACAGATTGATGTCCACATATGTTTGGAACTACTGTTCAGAAAATTGTGGTCGAAACCGCTGTTTGGTTAAAATGGTGGTTTAAAACCACTGTTGGGTTAAAACTGTTTGGTCTTTTAAGGCTTAAACTGTTTTGCCTTAAACAGATGTTAACAAGTTAAACATCTGTTAAGGCTTAAACAGATGTTTGGCCTTTTGTATCAGATGTTTCGACTTAAACAGTTGTTTGATCTTAAACACATGTTTGACCTTAAACAGATGTTTTGCCTTAAACAGATGTTCTTATTCTATATCAGATATTTGGACTTAAACAGATGTTTGACCTTAAACAGATGTTTGGCCATAAACAGATGTTTGGCCTTAAACCAAACATCTGTTTAAGCTCAACATCTGTTTGACTATTTGTCAATATCTTATTGACTTTTGGTTAACATCTGTTTCAAATTTGGTCAACATCTTATTTTGTAAAAGAGGTACAAAAACAAAGATTTTTTTGAAAATCCCAAATCACCCTATCATGTAAGTGCATTGATGTAAAAGTGGAAATTATATTATTCATATGGTCCTGTTGTGGTTTTGTTTGTCCTCTAATATGAGTTCATGATCTAATCCGGTGATTTGAAGTCATTGTTGTTGAATTGAATGAGATGGTTGATGTAATGTGGTCGTATTACAAACAAATAGTAATTAATTAATCTAAATAACTTTCCCGAGCCCGGGAAGCAATCCCGGGTAAAAACCTAGTAAATAAATAAAGACAAAATTGCAGAAAACAACCTTTATGTATACCCCAAACTGCACTTCATACCTTTCACTATGAAATCCGCCAAAACCAACCTTTACGTTCATGTTTTGCTACAAGTTCAACCTTTACCACTAACACCATTAGATTTCTTGGTTAAGTTACCTCACATGCTTTGCATGTGAGGGTATTAATGTCTTTTCACCCATCTTTTTAATTAATAATTCTTTTTAACTTATATAAATGCTTTCTTCCCACTTTACAGCAGCAACAACACAACTTGATTCACCATTTCATTTAAACCCTAGATTCAAAGTAGGAAACATCACCTCATCTTGCAGCGGAGTTTGATGATTTATTTGGATTGTGAGTGGGATCAGAATTATCATAAACAAGTGATCCGAATTTGATATACATGATGAAGTGATAACGATGATCAATGCAATAGCCATTTAAAATGGCGATTTTTTCCACATAAGAATCACAACTAATGCTGCATTCAAAAATATTTCACAAACTCCTTTTTTTCTTACTTTTTCAACATTAAACAATTCAAATAACTCACAACGTTTCACACGAAGAATGAAGTGAATATTCAATCCCCTGTTTTGCAAATAAGTTGCAGACACAAACGAAAACAAAACTGATATCAAAGGTGTCTGATTAGTGATCATTGTCGACATCAAAAAATCAGAAATCATCGATTAATTAAGCTCAAAAACAGTTATTAAGAGTTAATCGGAGATTACTGATTCCGGCAAAAAATTCCGGCAATCAAAACTACACACGGTGAACTACGAAATCACCGATTAACGGTCTTTGATCCCGTCCCTTACTCTTATACTGTGAATTGAATACAAAATCGTTGCTCTAAATTTGTTAATCACAGATTGTTGTTATACTCTGTTTTTCAAACACATAAGAATCATTTTTTTGCAAAAAATAAGATTCACACATATTTTTCAAAAGTTGAAAAATCTCTGTTCGAAAAACAACAATCAGAACTTTCAATTCAAAAGCAGAAATCGCCAATAAGAATGGCGAAATTGACAGACTTTAAAAAACTCGCCATTATCAATCACCTTAACCACCTTCCACCCCGTCACAGCGTCACCACCACGAAACAACACACTCGACAACCGCCTTCTCCATCCATCACCTTAACCACCTTCTCCATCCATTCTTAACGACCGTAAGGTAGTGAGGTCAGGATGAAGATGAAGGGTAAAAGGTTGATATGGGTTTTGTGGTGGGTTACTGGAGATGAAGATGAGACTCATGGTGGGTTTTGTGGGTAAAAGGTAATATAGATGATACGGAAGTTGTGAGCTTTAAATGATTTAATGATTCAGATTTGCAAGCATAAAAATGAAACTGTATGATTTAATGAACTGGGTTTTCTTTTCATAAGCTTGAATCTGTGTTTTCATGGAGGGTACAAACTTATATGCTCAAGGTACAAGTTAAAACTGCATGTCTGAATATGTGAGGGAAGATGATGACCATGTGATTTAATAAACAAAAAAAACAAGGTTGAAATGACAATAATACCCTCACATGCAAAGCATGTGATGTGATTTAACCAAAAATATTAACAGAGTTTGTGTTAAAGGTTGAACTTGTAGCAAAACATGAAGGTAAAGGTTGGTTTTGGCGGATTTCATAGTGAAAGGTATAAAGTGCAGTTTGGGGTATACATAAAGGTTGTTTTCTGCAATTTTGTCATAAATAAATAAAGTGAAGTGATAAACGATAGAATATGAACACTGGTTTCATAACACACCACCATGCCAGGGAAGAAACGATGGAGTTGGCTCGTAATCGCAGTGTTAGGTCTCGTATTACTCTCAATGTTCGTTCCTCTTGCGTTCTTACTCGGTCTCCACAACGGATTTCACTCCGTTACTCACACAGGTACGTTTCATTCTTCCTTTTTGCCCTAATTTTGTCACCGTTTTAACCATATCTGATTCGTTCTGTTTCCGTTACCGAATTTGTAATGTTCGTTGATGTTTATTCGATTGTTGTTCGTCTGTTCGTATCTGTAATCGATTTGGATCGAGTGAGTGTAGTGGTCGATAATCGCCACTGGTTGTACTTTTCGATGTGATGTATACTCGTTTTCGATTTGCATTTTGTTATAGAATATGATTATACATTCAGATCTGAACTGTTATTGTTACTCTCTTTTTTTTGCATTGATTTTTACGATTTGTCTTTGTGGTTTGAGATTTAGAAGATTATGTAGGTTTAGTGTGGTTTGAGATTTAGAGGATTATGTAGGTTTAGTGAGATGTTATATTGATTCTAGTATGAAATGATGTTTTAGAATCCAGATCTGTGTTACTCTGATGTGAACAAACGATTTTATCTTACAACTTGTTAATGTATATTGGTCAGTGAATCACACTATTCGATCTCAGTTTTATCATCATGTTTTGAGATTTAGAGTATATAGGTTTATCTAAACTGTTATCCTTATTTTTTTTTCTTGTGTTGATTATGTCAGTTTTATCTTCGTGTTTTGAGATTTAGAGGAGTATATACTATATAGGTCTAGTGAGATTGTAATTCGATTCGATTCTAGTATGAAATGATGTTTTAGAATCCAGATTTTTTGATCTTAATTGTAAATGTATATTGGTCAGTGAGTTGCACTATTTGATCTAAACTATTATCCTTATAATTTTGCGTTTTTATTTTTGTGGCTTGAGATTTAGAGGATTATATAGGTTTAGTGGGATTTTAATTTGATTCTAGTATGAATTGATGTTTCAGAATCCAGATCTGTGTTATTCCAATGTGATCACACTATTGGTCAGTGAATCAAACATAATACGTATTATTTGGATATGATTTTTACAGGGCGTGCTACTGAGCAAAGGAAAAATGATAAGGTTGCCGCTTTTACGCCACCGTTAATTAAAGTAAGACCTAATCCTCACATTTGTTTAAGTTTTAGAAAGTTTACTTTGATTATCTTATGCGTGTTGTTTATTCACTTCCATTAAGAAAGATAAAAAAAACTATGATTAAACGAAGTGTCTATCCCTTGTAATGGTTATATGATTATTATGATATCGGTTGAATATGTGATTCTCTGTACACTGACATTATTTATTTGCAGGGAGGTCTGCCAACACGTGTAGATGGACTTTTGAGAAATCCTGGACCAACTCTTCCAAAGGTTCATTGCATACTGCTTTGATGGTTAATACTCAACTTTTGTACTATTAGTGTTAATCTGTTGAAAATTGACCAATCACATTATGTCCCCAAGCTATCGTTATACACTTCGATCATGCATATAAAAGGGCTACTACAGTACTATTCTGATGTTGCGGTGCTTCATTAATCATTACCTGAATGATTTTATGCGATAATCTGCTGCTAGTTCATTGCTTTTGACATGTTTGATAATTGAAATAATTTCTTCTTTGTTTTTGTCATGAACAAGTTGCCATTCTACTTTTAACTTTTGCTTAGTTATAATTTGCGATGTTAAGTGCTGACAACTCAATCATATCACTGAAACTATGTTCACTGATAGCCATATTTGTATAATTTCAAAGTTAAAATGTACAATTAACAGACACACACACATACATATATATTGTACTTGGTTTATTGCTAGTCTGGCATATAGGAGAAAAGAGGTGTTCAGTAAACCAGTTAGTTATTGGTGGTTTATTGACCTTTATAATCTATTTGGGCTAGCGAGACCCACTTACATTACAGAAGATGTCATAGGAAGTATAAATGGAAAACGGTTACTGTAATTAAAAGACCCTTAATTCTTCATATATCCATTAAGATGTGCATGAAAAAGTGACTTCACTCTCTCCTCAATACGAAAAATCTCAACTTTCCAGTAAATGTATGGTTGCCATGTTATTAACTTGTTGCATAACTTTTTAAATACTTTCTTATGATAATTATATTTATTGATGCTGATGTACACTCATGCTTCTTTTGAGGACTGGTTTCAAACTAAATGGTAATGCATTTATATTAACCCTAAGGTGCCTGACTCTCTTTTATAATCAAACTTTGACTTAAGGCCTTTTAATGTTCTTGTGATTGATATGTATGCTTAAAAATGATTTTAAATTAGGCAGAAAAATTATACTTGAACATGGAAATGATTTAGCTAATTACCTCATTGTCATGTATGTTGTTTTTATCAGGATTTTAGAAGGAACGTTGTCAAGAAAACTGAGAACAAAACCACTGGTAGATCATCATTCTTGGAATGTGTTCATTTGATGCTTTTAACCATCATAGACAAAAAGTCAAAAACCATTTATGCGTCTTTGAAATAACTGCAGGTTTTGCTGTGCCTACACAAGTATTTAACCCACCTCCAAAAAAACATGTATGTATATTTTTTATGATTTGTAAGGGTTGAATTGTCATAGTACTATTTGAATTTGGGGCATGCTGAACGAAAAGTAAACAAACTTACACATGTTCTCTATTTTATCAACCAACTTTAGATTTGGCTCAACTCACATTTTATTACCAATCATAGTAAGCTAGTTACTTTTTATTACCTGTAGTAGCAAATGACATGTTCAGCCGGTAGCTGGTATGTATTTGCTGATTTTTAAAATTGCATCTTATTTATCATTTGATAATTACTTTTGAATATGGTTCTACAAAATAAAAGATGTTTTTTCCCCACAATCGTTTCTTGCACACACGTCATCTCATGTGGCGACCTGCATGTCATTAACCAGTGCCATGTCAGCAATTTATCACTTGGTTTATATTAGCTGCCTCAATAAAAAGTTGGTTGCTAAAATCAGTAAAAAGCAGACTCTGTTTCTATCTCATGCAATTTGCCCTTGAATATATACTGAATGTGTACGTTTTAATTGATTCTATCATATAGGATGTTGGAGTTGGTTCGTCAGCTGAAGGAACTAAAACAAGTCAAGTCACCGGTCAGAGTGAAAAAACGTGTGAACTAAAATTCGGGAGCTATTGCTTATGGCGTCAACAACATAGGGAAAAAATGACCGATTTTATTGTTAAAAGAATGAAGGACCAGCTTTACGTGGCTCGAGCTTATTACCCCAGTATTGCAAAGCTTCCAAAACTTGACCAATTTACCCAAGAAATAAAGCAAAATATTCAAGAGTTTGAACGTATTCTCAGTGTAAGCTCTTCAGATCCAGATCTTCCACCCCAGTAAGTTCTTAAAAATGTATTTTGTGTTTTCCCTTTTTAAGTTTAGCAGTTTAGGGCAAACTGTATGATGTAGAAACGAACTTTATTAATTCTTTTCGTGATAGCAATCAACTTTAGTTTAGGCACAACATAGAAACTAACTCAAGATTTATTAATTTTAGCAACCAACTTTATTTTAACTGATTTTACTTGAAAATTGTTGATGTGCATTGGTTGATGCCATGCCAATCGCCACTTGTGCAAAAAGTTCTTATGTGAAAAAAAATTAAAAAGTAAATTTATTTACAGATTAAAAAAACATTAGAGTTTATATTACAAGTAATTATTACATGTTAGTTGTTACAATAGATTCCATGTTGCATTAAGGAATACACCAAAATGACGAATCAGCTGACACGACAACAAATTTTGAAAAATGACCTGCTACTAGTTGAACAGGTCATCCATTGCTATCGGTAAAAAATTCAGCTTGGTTCTATCTGCATCTAACTTAAAGTTGGTTGCTAAATTGGTAGAAAGTGTATCTTCATTTCTGTATTGTGCCGTTTATTCTTTATAATTTCACTTTACTTACCCTTTTGGTTCCTACACAATTTTATTGGTAAAAAGTGTAAATTTCATTTCTATATTGTGTCGTTTATTCTTCATTATTTCATTTTACTTTTCCTTTTGGTTCCTACGCAATTTTATTGTATTTCCATATTTCCAATTTTCATACACACTTGAAATAAAGATTATGGGTGTTATCAGGATTGAGAAGAAAATTCAAAAAATGGAAGCCACAATTACCAAAGCAAAATCAGCAGTTACTGACTGTAACAATGTTGACAAAAAATTAAGACAATTAGTTGATTTAACAGAAGATGAAGCCAAGTTTCACATGAAACAAAGTGCTTTTCTTTACCAACTTGCAGTCCAAACAACACCAAAAAGTCTACATTGTTTGTCAATGAGACTAACTGTTGAGTATTTTAAAACTTCACCCGATGAGGCTGATCTGTCAGAGAGTTTGTTGAATCCGGACCTGCATCACTATGTTATCTTTTCCAACAACGTGCTTGCATCATCTGTGGTTATCAATTCGACTGTTATGCATGCAAAGGTATGTTCTCGTATCTATTTTTTTTAATCCATTTATTAGAGGTGGAAACATTGGCTGATTGGTATATAGAACCTGCTTGATAGTTCCCTTAAGCATGTATTTGGTTTTGTTTATACCAAACTAAGTTGAAAAACATGCCTAATGGTGAAAATGCTCTTAGAATATTTGAAAAGACAAAAATGCCCTTGTATCAGTTGTGCATTTTTCATTTATATGGTATTTTGTCTTTTCAAGTTTTTTTTTTGTGTATTTTCTACATGAAGCGTATTTTTAGCTAGGCATGGTATTAAACAAAATTTGAATGCATATTTGTGTGGCCTATCTAGTGGCTTAAATATATCTGCTATTTTACATAAAAACTCTTCATGAGATTTTATGCATTAAAAAATATACTGAGGTGATTGTTTATGTGTTTCTTTTTTTAGCTGTGTTTTTTGTTTGGCTCATTAGAAATAAAAACATTACTTGAATACAAAAATATACTGTGGGTGTTTTTTTATGCGTTTCCTTTTTTAGTTGTTTTTTTTTGACCCTCTAGAACTAAAAACATTACCCGATTAAAGACAGTCTTTAAGTAAATGGTATAGAATATGTAAAAGATTATGCTCTTTCAATAACAATCTAACTTTTTAGTAAAATATTTAATGCGTTAAAAATATACTTTGGGTGACTTCCGACCCATTTTGACATGTTTCTTTTTTAGCTTATGACTTATCAAATTCCATTTGACCCGTATGAGATAATACACTGCCTGAATCGACCCGTTTATAAAATTATTAGTAAATGGATTGATGAAAGGCCATCTCTATTAATCATCTCTCTTTATATCATGAACTCATCGATATTATTTTCAGGTCAGTAGGAAGCAGGTGTTTCATGTATTAACAGATAAGCAAAGCTTCTTCTCCATGAAAATGTGGTTCTTCACAAACTCTTACAAAGACGCAACAGTTCAAGTTTTAAACATTGAAGATCTTGACCTTCTAGAAGGTCAACCGTCTTCTCATTTGTCAATGCCCCAAGAGTTACGCGTCTCTTTCCTTTCCACAACTAAAACCAGAACCGAATACATCTCTGTGTTTTCTCATTTGCATTATTCCCTACCAAGAATATTCCCATCTTTGAGAAAAATCATTCTTCTTGATGACGATATTGTTGTCCAGCGTGATCTTTCATCATTATGGAATGTTGACATGAATGAAAAAGTCATCGGGGCAGTGCAGTTTTGCATGGTGAAATTGGGTGCAATTAAGGATTACTTGGGGAAGGAAAAATATGATGCTAATTCTTGCACTTGGATGTCTGGGATGAATGTTATTAATTTGGTTCGATGGAGAGAAAAAGATGTTACTAGAACGTATCAAGGTTTGGTGCAACGGGTGAGTTATTTCTTGATTTGTTTTTTTCTTTATTTACGACCCGTTTACCAAATGGATCGATTGGGTTATGATGTCTTTTAATAGGTCAATTAGCAAAAAAAAAGTAATTGAAAAGGAAACGGGTCAAATGAGTCGGTCAAGCAGGTTGAAAGTCACCCTGAGTATAAATTTTAATGCCTAAATTTTTTAAACAGTTTTATTTAAAACATTATGATTATAGCATCAGTCTTGACCCATGAACAAACCTGACCGACCCGCCCACTTATCCACCTATATATATATACGATCATATCACAACCTAATATTTTTTTTCATTGATTCGCTGTGCTGTCAATATCATAGAGGTGGAAATTTGGTGGGCGGCTTGATGTTTGGTACACGGGTAAGGGTAACTCTATGGTGCTGACAAGAAACACTTTTTAATATAATTAATTTTTTTTACAAATAATTAGTGTGTCAAATATGATAACAAGCATCATATTGTTTCAACAATAATCCTATTTTAAATAAAATTATTTCCGAGGTTTTATACATAATAATACACTCTGGGTGACTTCCAAGTTCCACCCCGTTCAACCTATTTCATGCGCGCTTCTTTCTTAGCTATCTATTATAAATTATCATTTGACCCATTAGAAATAAAAAAATATGACCTGAATCAACGCATCATAATCAAACCGGCAAAAAAGCCACCTCAGCTAATATCATGTACCAAGGACACATTTTGATCATAACCTTTTCTTTGTGAACAGCGGTTGACCGAAACAACGCTAGGAGCAACCATGTTGACTTTTCAAGGCTTACTTTTTGCTCTTGATGACATATGGGTATTATCCGGGCTGGGTCATAATTACAGTATTCCTAACGCCGCAATTAACAAAGCTGCTGTATTACACTTCAATGGCAACATGAAACCCTGGCTTGATCTCGGTATTCCAAGTTACAAAATTCACTGGAGAAAGTTTCTAAATAAAGAAAACCGTTTCTTGACTGATTGCAATGTCAACCCGTGATTGCCATTCATCATTTTAATCAAATTCTTTAAATGGACGAGAGAAGAAAACGATATCTGGTCATGATTTCCAGAAACTGTGGATACGCAAGTGATGATGTGGCAATCGCATGTATTTCTTGTCATCTGGACTAATTTTGTCCAGTTTTATGAGCGGCGATTGCTGTTGTGATTGATGGGAATATGAAGAATGCTACTTTAAAGTAGGTAGGAAAGTGATTAGATTTTCTTTTTTTCATTTTCGATTCTCCACGAACGTTATAGTATTTGTATTCATGGTAATTAGAGACGTTATGGTGATTAAGGGATAGCAAATAATTCAATTACTTTACGTTAGCTTGCTCGGTTTTTAGCCGTAGGGGTGTAAACGAGTCGAGTCTCGTTCTTGTAAACTTGTACCTTACCTCTAGTTGATAATTCTACTAATATCCTTTAATATTTCTTGTGCTGTAATATGAATATAATGAAACAAATTATCGTTGAAATGCATGTAGATTTGGTAGATGCATAAAACGCATCATGTGATGTTATTTATTAATACTTGTAAAGTCAAATAACAGTTATTTGTTTCTAATTTAAACAATAATATAATTTTTTTTTTCTAAAACGGTTAAGTCACAGATCTAATAGCCTTGTTGCGCCTTCATCCACCACGGGACTAGAACCCTTGACTTGTAGGGAGAGACGCCTTTTGCATACATCTTGGTACTGTTAGGTTACAAGACGTCTGGTATAAAATTCAACACACTCTTTATGCTTGGTTTATGGATGAGAGGAATAATGTACAATTACGCGTACTTAAGAGATAAATTGCAGGAGGACTGACCTCATGGGAAGTTTCCCATCGGTCTACCTAAAAAACCCTTAAGGATCAAATAGACAATATTAGTTGTATGCGGGGTACAATGTTAAACAAGTTGTGACACCTTGGAAAATCTCACATTCTTTATCTAAAGATAGATACAAGAGAGATAAAGATCAAAGAGGTTCCGATCTCAAATACATTAATGTGTTTTGGACATTCTAATCGTGGATGAGAGATGAGAAACGTGATTGGGTGAAAGAAATTTCATAATAGATGACCTCCTAAAGGGTTTTCACCTTAACTATTAGGCGGTCCGGAGTGGAGTCGGCAAAGTCATGCGGCACCGATCGGTGACCGATGCCAAGGCATTTACTGCACATGTTTTACCGATTGTGGGGAAGAAATCGGTGAGGGGTTGCCGATGCGGGGAGAGGGAGGAGAGGGGAGAGAGTGGGGGGTGTGTGGTGAGGTCCATGCCATCTCAACCAATCACACATTTTTTTAAATAGTTTACCACTTCACCAAGTGTCTAACCATTGCCAACACTTTTGAGCATAGTTTTACCACTTTGACATGACACACTCAGGGGCACAGCTTAGGCTTAGTCCGAGGGGGCGCCCGACCCCTCGAACTTTTCGATGCGTAGTGTTATGAATAGTACTTTCGTATAGAAAATTTTTAGGTATATACGTTTCCACCCCCCCGGTTTCGAAAAAATTGGGGGGGGGGGGGGCGAAGCTTCGCCAATGGACACTCTCATTGGTTGATTTTAAAGTTTACCACTTTCAAGTGTCTAACCTCTCCCTACACCCTTATTATTACATTTAGAAACAAAGCGATGATCTCATTATTGCAAAGTTCTCTAGTACGAAAGCCCATATGTTAGAACTCGTAGAAAACCTACAGGGTTGTGTTTAGTCTGAGACATGCGACACCCCTTAAGCAACATATTATTAGTCTCAAAAAAAAATCTAACATAAGTTTCATTATTATTCCTTTTTACATTTTGGGAAAAAAGGTTAACAAAAAAAAATTAAAAAGGAATAGAATATAAAAAAGAAAAAAAAAAGAAGAATAAAAGAAAAGCCAAACCAGACACACAAAAGCAATTTACATACCAAAATGGTTAAAAACAAACCCATATTTGTAAGAAACCCCCCCCCCCCCCCCCCCCCCCCCCCCCCCAACCCAAAAAAAATAATAATAAAAATAAAGAGAAAAGGCAAACCACTAGGGCTGTAAACGAACCGAACGAACACGAACTTGTTCGTGTTCGTTTGTTAAGAAACATATGTGTTTGCGAACCGTTCACGAACACTTATCAAACGAGATTTTATGTTCCGTGTTCGTTTGTTAAGGAAATGAAATTGTTCGTGTTCGTTTGTGTTTGTTAATTTTAGACAACCAACAAAAACAAATGTTGACGAACACAAATGAGCACAAACTAATGTTCATGAACACAATTTTTTTTTTTTTTTTAAATTACAAGACTTTATCACATATTTTTTTTTTTGAACACAAATGAAAACAAACAAACACAAACAATCGTTCATAAATATAATATATATAATACACGGAATTTTGAAGTATTTAAATAGATATAAAAACTAAAAACACTAATACTATCGAACACAAACAAACACGTTACCGAACGTTCACGAACATAAACGAACGAACAGGACCTCTGTTCATGTTTGTTCATTTAACTAAACGAACGAAATTTCTTGTTTGTGTTCGTTTGCTTAATAAACGAACGAACACAAACGAACTTTCCGCAACGTTTGGTTCGTTTCCAGCCCTACAAACCACAAACACAAAAGCAATTTACATACCAAAAGGGTTAAAAAAAGAAACCCATATTTTTAACACCAAAAAGAAAAAGAAAAAGAAACCCAAATTTGGGTACCAAATCTCTCAAACAACCACCACCCTGCAAACACCAGAGAAACAACAAACAATAAGATGGGTTCAGATGTAGGTCTAGAAACTTCGAAGCGATTCCTATCGACATGGTTAATCGGAGGTCTGGTGGCAGGGTTATCAGTGGTGGCGGTAACCGCCGCTTGGCCGGAATATTCTCCGTTAAACATCGTCGGAAAACGGAAGAAGAAGAGGCCTGTTCGTGTATACATGGACGGTTGTTTCGATATGATGCATTACGGTCACTGTAACGCTCTCCGGCAAGCTCGTGCTCTCGGAGATCAGTTGATTGTAGGTGTTGTTAGTGATGAGGAAATTATTGTGAATAAAGGACCTCCGGTTACGCCTCTCAATGAAAGGTATTGTTCATGTTCCTCTTCCTCATCTCAATTTCAGTTTTAGTTATTGAATTATGTTGCCAGTGAGATCTGAGTTGGCATGATTAGGTGAAATGATGTGTGTTTTTTAAGGTTAGTTTGGAGATTGAAGCAAATGTTGATGGTTTCTAGATGTGATTGAATCATGTATTTAGCTGTTGTTGTTGTTGTTGTTTTAGTTATGATGATATAGTTGATTAGTTAAGCCAAATTTGGGTACCAAATCTCTCAAACAACCACCGCCCTCGGTCAAAACGGTCCAAATCAACATCCACAACGGAACCATCCGGGTCCGATGCTCGTACGACAATTAATCTTAACGACGATGATGAGGAGTTCGAACAACCAGAGGAGCTGCCTCGACCAAGGGGTCGGGATAAAAGTAAGGCAGCGGCACGAGGAAAGGGTACTTCAACGTCATCGGATGAGCCGTCAAAGTTGGGCGAGTTCCATACAAGTCTCAACAAAATGATCTCGATCAGGGAAAAGGACCAAGAAATGAAGATGGAGAAACTAATTCAGAAAGACTTGGATTTTCTAGCGAAAGATTTCTCACATCTAACGGAGACGGATCAACGCATTATGGAGGCTCGCAAGAATCAAATTAGGGCGAAATATATGTAGTTTTTTTTTCTAGTACCTTCTTATTTTTTTTAATGACTTTGTGATGTTTTTTATTTTTTTTTAGGATGAAATTATGTTTTTTTTTTTTTAATTTTCTAGTTATATAAAATGGCCATTTAATTTAAAAAAGTAAAATGTAAAAATAAAAAATAATTAGGTAATGATGACGGGGCTCCATCCCACACCCTGCAAATTAAAGGGGGGGTTATAAAGCCCCCTGGCTGACGTGGCGTCTCGGCGCCGCTGAGGTGTCCTTTATAACCCCCAAGGGGCTCCATCCCACACCCTCTAGCCTTAGGTCATTTTTTTGTTAGGTTCATGAGTTTTGGGGCATTTTGGTGATATAGATACCATTAGTAGAGTGAAAAAAGTTGAAATTGTATAGGCGAACACCTCTTAGTGAAAGAGTGTGTAGATGATGCTCATTTCAAATTTCAGTTTTAGTGTCTGTTTGATTGTTGAATTATGTTGCATCTGAGATTGGAGCTTGAATGATTTGGTGGAATGATGTGTGTGTTAGGTTAATTTGGAGTCTGGAGATTAGGTTACATGTCATGTTTGAATCTTGTGTCTAGCTATTGTTGTTGTTATGATGATTTAGTTGATTAGTTGATGCATTAGATTAGATTGTTTTATGATCTTATTAGG